>OY829522.1:1721726-1894469 GCA_963691665.1 Clepsis dumicolana | reverse complement strand
ATAATAATTGAGCAACACTGAAATGATTTAACAAGCCCTTTTTATTATTATTAGCCTTTATTCAGATAATCAATTTACAATCATTTAAAATTACTGTTAAATTACAATTGCTTAACTAATTAATTATTTTATAATTCATTTACATGCATAGTTTACATTTGTTATTTAAAATAAAATTTTATTTAACTAATTTTAATTATATATATATTTTTTTTTATCTGTTTGCCTTGCGGCAAAGGCCTCCCCCAACCTCTTCCACTCTTCTCTGTCTTGTGCTTGCCTTGTCCATGTCCTGTCGGCCATTTTAACTATCTCATCCTCCCATCTTTTTCTCTTTGTCTTCCTCTTCCTCTTTTTCCTTCTCTAGGGCACCATGATAGGACTTTTTTGCTCCATTTTTCCTCTCCTCTTGCTGTATGGCCTGCCCATCTCCATTTTATTTTCTTTATTTTTACTATAACATGATGTTACAGTAAAAATAAAGAAAATAAAATGAATGTAACATGATGTTACAGTAAAAATAAAGAAAATAAAATGGAGATGGGCAGGCCATACAGCAAGAGGAGAGGAAAAATGTCTCCATTTTATTTTCTTTATTTTTACTGTAACATCATGTTACAGTAAAAATAAAGAAAATAAAATGGAGATGGGCAGGCCATACAGCAAGAGGAGAGGAAAAATGGAGCAAAAAAGTCCTATCATGGTGCCCTAGAGAAGGAAAAAGAGGAAGAGGAAGACAAAGAGAAAAAGATGGGAGGATGAGATAGTTAAAATGGCCGACAGGACATGGACAAGGCAAGCACAAGACAGAGAAGAGTGGAAGAGGTTGGGGGAGGCCTTTGCCGCAAGGCAAACAGATAAAAAAATATATATATATAATTAAAATTAGTTAAACAAAATTTTATTTTAAATAACAAATGTAAACTAAGCATGTAAATGAATTATAAAATAATTAATTAGTTAAGCAATTGTAATTTAACAGTAATTTTAAATGATTGTAAATTGATTATCTGAAAAAACTTTGGTTTGTTTCCTGATAATAGTATGATTAACTTTTTCTATTTTCCTCTTTCCTGTCATACTTCTTTCCCTAACAAGCCCTTACCATTAATCAATTCAAGAGATTGAATATATTGATCATAAAATAACAAACTGATTGGACTGGTGATCAGTACAAAAAAAAATTGAGAAAGCTATAGCTATGCCCGTGAATTTACTCAACACCTAATTCATAGGGTTTCTTTGCGTGCAGGCCCCGGCCTACACTAATTTATCACGCGTATTATCTAATAATGTGACTCCTGTGGTGTAACTGCCAACTGCACCACAACACCACAGGTGATAAAGCCATTTGTCAGCATGTAAGAGCACGTGAATTAAATTTATTGGGTTGTAAATTTAGGGTCACATTTTTAGGGCCACATTGCTCCATTACAATATGATGTGTATGTAAGTTAGGTGTGTAGTCTATTCGGTTTTAACGAGGTTTTAACATTTACTGCGGCAAAATTGTAGTCGCCGTATCTTGTCAGTTTTGTGACGGTCCATATAAAATGTATGTAAAAAATGCGTTCACTGTTAAAAACGCGTCACAAAACTGACAAAAAAAATGCGTGACACTTTTTGTTATTTAAATAGCTAGTCCTCGTGATACTGAGCAGAAATAATCCAAAAATTGTTAGCTTATTCAAAAGAACCGGACAAGTGTGAATCGGACTCGCGCACGAGGGTTCCGTACAAAGATTTTAACGCTTTTCCTCAGTATTTCAAGAAGTCCAGTGTTAGCAGAGCCCTGCTCCTAAGCAAAACGTACGCAGTGTGGGGTCAACTTATGTTGGTCTGCGAAATCTACGGACAGACACAAAAATTCAAGATTTTGAGACTTTTCTCAGTGGTTGTGCTATAAGAGCTACCTTCATACCAAATTTCAAGTTTGTAGGACAACTGGAAGTACCCTTTAGGTTTTCGGATTTCGACAATTTGTATGGAAATAGCCTTTTTAATCACTGTATTTTTTGACTGCGTTGACTTAGAAGGTTGATTTTTTCACGGCTTCAAGGGACCGCAAGCTTGAGTATTTGATATTAATTTCAGCATGCTACCTCCACGCGTTCCAGAGAAAAAGGGTCTTGACAGACAGACAGACAACAAAGGGATCCTATAAGGGTTCCGTTTTTTTCCTTTTGAGGTACGGAACCCTAAAAAGTAAATGGTACACTGTTTTCTGAATGCCCACTGACATCAAGTTCCCTTCCAGCACTTACTTCATAGTGGCGTCTCGCATGGTCCGTCCGGGGCAGATCTACAAGATCTCCGCAAACATTCTGCGCGCGCGCCTGCAGATGACCATCCGCGCCTCTATCTCATGTAACGGCGTCGAGATGACCGACGTCAGCATGAGGGTTAAGGAGGGTGTGCCCGAGATATTGAATATGAGGGTGAGTTTGGTACAAGTAAGAAAATGTGATAGATTATGATTTATGATTATCTCAATGGAAAACGTTATTTTAAAATTACGATAAGACTTATAGAGATAGAAGCCGCGAGCAAAAGCTATAGCTGACCAAGCGAGCGAAGCGTCTCCGTGTCAGTTTGGACAGAAATGCTTTCGTATGTCGGGACTTGTGTCGGACGTTTTCCTGCTGTCTGTCCGGCTGCTCTTCTCTACAGATCGCGTTTCTGGTCAGGTTCAGGTCAGCGGCAGGCATTTTTGTTTATTGAAAAAAAAATTTCAAAAAAACTGAGCCGATTCTCGTGAAATTTTGTGATCAGTTTCAATAAATTTTACATGCTCCAGTGCGTGCCTTCGTTCGGTGTTTATAGTGCGTACTATTACTTTATTATACGTATTATTACCTTACCTTACCGCTATTAAGAATACTGTGAAATTATGGACCCTGAGTTCGAAATAAAAGATTTTTAATTTAAATTTTAATAAATATAGGCTATTTTACGGCGATTCCTTTTTGAAATAAAATTAAAAAAGTTGAAATATGAGCTGGCGTGGTCCACAGCTCAGAGGCTCTAGTAAATAAGCAAGCGCCCCGTCGCCCCCAGGTGCCCGTGACGGCGGTGCCCGGGGACTACAAGCTGCGCGTGGAGGGCCTGTACCTGGACGACCCGTTCGGCGGCCGCGCGTTCGCCAACGACACGGCGCTCACCTTCTCGCGCCGGTTCATGTCCATCTTCATACAGCTCGACAAGCCCGTCTACATGCAGGGGCAGACCGGTGAGTTGTCATCATCATCATCCTCATCGTGTCAGCCGAAAGACGTCCACTGCTGGACATAGGCCTCCCCGAGGCTCTCCACTCAGACCGGTCTGTCGGTCGGTCGGTGGTGAGTTGTGAACCGACTGAACAGCCCAGTGGTTAGACCCTGACTATGAAGCTTGAGGTCCCGGGTTACCGATTAGTGAATAAAATCCTGTCCTACTAATATTATAAATGCGAAAGTTTGTGAGTGAGTGAGTATGTTGGTTACTTCTTCACGCTGAAACGGCTAAACGGATTTGGATGAAATTTGGAATGGGGATAGCTTATACTTTCCCTAGATTAAAACATAGGCTATCTTTCATCCCGTAAAATTGTGTAGTTCCCGCGGGATAGCTATAACCGAATTCTACGCAGACGAGGTCGCGGGCAACTGCTAGTAGAATATAATACGTTATTTGCTTAAGACTGACAGACAAATACTCGACACTAGTGATAGCCCTTATTGGTGCTTTTCAAAGTCAAGATTTTGATGAAGTCTTCAACTATGGAAGTTAAATGTTTCAACAAATGACGACCGGATAGCCTAGTGGTTAGAGACCCTGACTTTGAAGCTTGAGGTGGTTCGATCCCTGGTTGGGGCAGGATGTTTGTATGATGAATACGAATATTTGTTCTCGGGGCTTGGATGTATTTCGCTGCTTATAAACATCTGCAACACCTACATCATATTTATGTTGTCAATTTCTACAAGGATTTTGTTACGAAACTTCCTATGGCAAGTTGAAGGAAAAGAAGCCATAGCTCAATCAATCAATCAAGAGTCTATATGTGAAACATACGGAAGTCCAAATTAATAAGATCGAACTAAAACTCGATACCGAAAATACTATCAGATGCACTCAATCAAAGCATCAAGCGTTTTAGTTTAATTGGAGTTCATTGCCTTTCTGATATATTTTTAGATGCCGCACTTGTTGCATCGCATAATGTAGTGCGTTTTGATAAAACTATTTTGGAAGTTTCAGTGCCACTTAGGGCGTTCAAGCAAAAAATGCAGAAATTTCATGTTATCAATTTCGTACATATCTAGTTACTGCATTGTTAAACCTAATTTTTCTAACTACGATATGTGTTTTAAAATTGCCAATATGTTGGCATAGATATAACTGTGGTTTTTTTATATGTGTCGAAAAAAAGAAAGAATTGGTAACTAGTCTCTCCTCTCATCAAAAGCTACACACGCACACGAAAACTTTACCTAATTCCTCGTGACGAGCATACATAACAATGTGCTGTCGCATTTTGTATTTTGTAGAATGGCAAAAAATTGGTTCTTCGTCGCAAAAATAACAAAGTTTGATAGCGTTTATCTTGGTTTCGGTGACTCGTGAAGATAAACTGCTACAGTATATTGGTAAAAACATGGTAAAAATAACAGTCGTTGTCAACACTATGAGACATAAAAAATTAAGAGCTACGGATTGAAGTTCATTCGCATATTATAGGGCGCCCTTAATAAAGTATAGTTTTTAGGGTTCCGTACCTCAATAGGAAAAAACGGAACCCTTATAGGATCACTTTGTTGTCCGTCTCGTCTGTCTGTCTGTCAAGACCCTTTTTCTCTGGACCGCGTGGAAGTAGCATTCTGAAATTAATATCAAATACTCAAGCCTGAGGTCCCTTGAAGCTGTGAAAAAGTCCAATATAAGTTGACCCCACACTGCATACATTTTGCTTAGCAGCAGGGCTCTGCTAACACTGGACTTCTTAAAACACTGGGAAAAGCGTTAAAATCTTTCTACGGAACCCTCGTGCGCGAGTCCGACTCGCACTTGACCGGTTTTTTTTTATCTGAAGATATTTAAGTACAGTCTGGCCAGGTGCTAGACTCGGGGAGAAATTCACAAATGTAAGTTGGATGACAATAACTTTGCGGGTTTTAGGACCTTGTGCGAGGTCCGTCCGGATCGCCACCACCATCTTACTCGGTAATCCTGCCGCTAATCATCAGTGCTTGCACTTGTGTTCCGGTGTGGAGAGTAAGACAGCCGGTGTAATTACGGGGGAACAAGAGGCATTTCATCTAAGCTCTGTAGGTTAGCAACGCATCTGCAAACCTCTGTGGTTGCGGGTGTCTATGGGCAGTGGTAAAGTAGGGACAACAAAAAGTATAGTCGACAAAAAAAATTTTTTTTTTTTCATCAGTTCGTTTCCGAGCGATCCCGATCAACACGGAGCTGAAGGCCTTCGGGCGCGCGGTGGACGTGTTCATCCTGGACCCCAACCGCCGCATCATGAAGCGATGGCTCTCCCGACAGGTAAGCTCTGGCCCCTGTAACACCAACTTTACAATTGTCAGTTTTCAATGACAATTCGGTGTCAACTGCTGACTAGAAGAGTTTTTGTTTTAGCGCGCTTCGTATTGGCAAAGAAATGTTGTTCGAATTGTCATGTAAAACTGACAATTGTGCAGATGGTGAAACAGTGGTGTTGTGGGCCAGAACAGGTTTGGAAGGGGGGAGTGAGAGGAATAATATGCCTGGGGCAAGGGCAATAACGTACAGCTATGTAGGGTCGGTTCCCCAACATAATAGGGATGTTGCCCCTTGGTCAAATTAGCAAGTTTTTTTAAAATGACAAAACGATTTGGTCGGATCCGTTAGTATGAAGTTTGTATAGAATTACAGAACTATGACGTCATCATTTTCGGTGATCAAACTGTCTCCTTTTATTAGTTTTTCTTATAGTGAAATAAAAACGGATCACTCACGTATATAAGTCGAGTTTAGCCAGAGGAAGGACTACGAATTAGTCCGAAACATGTCGGGCTAAACTCGACTTATATACGTGAGTGATCCGTTTTTATTTCACTATGATTGAGTCTCACGGTAGTTTTTGTTAAATTGAAAATCGTTTTAATTGCAGTTATAAGTGAGGCATCGGTATTTTATGAGTTTTTTCGGAAACTTGTTAAGTGAAAATGTAAAATGATTTTATTTTGACAACAGTCAACTATTATCCACTTTTTCATACTAACTGTACATAAAAGTGGATAGTTATGTTAGGGCACCGACTGTACCGTACGCGTCAAACTTCTGTTTCTGCTTTTAATTTTTTTTCGACCGTCCCTCTCGCTTTCGTGTTAATCTGTGTTGGTGTGAGCGGGACGATCGGATACGAACTTCCAATTTCAGACTTCGAACTAGCCCCTCTGCAGTTTGTGTTTGTCGAATTTGTGTATAAATCTCTGCGCTTGGAGTGAAATCGGTCACTTGTAGGGGAAGCGAGACGCGAAGATACTAATGAGAATGTGGGAGTATGGCCGCGATATTCCCTTCCACGTCGGAACGATTTTCTAGGCGCTTTTAAGTTTGACACGTACTGTAGTTCCAGATCGCGCATATACAAAGAACAGAGCAGAACAGTTGTCCTTGACGTAACAGGTTAAACGACACACCTTTACACCATTAGGTTGGTGTAATTTTATGGCCAATGACATCTTTGTTTTGTGTAACCAGACCAGTCGATACTTGATGCAAGTTAACTGCTCATTGTTATCAGTACGATATGGCGACACGAGTTCACTGTTGGCTAAAATAATGGAATACTCTTGTCTTTTGCATAAATAATCCTCTAAAATAATGATAAAGAAATAAAATAAAATAAAATGCGTTTATTTCGGACAACAGAAACTAAAGCCTTAAGTTTTATGGCCTAGCACTACGTAGCAGAAATATGAAGTCGGTGCGGTGCGAGCGGAATATTCTTTGAATGAAGCACCGACTTCATATTTCTGCTGCTTAGTGCTAGGCCATAAAACTTTAGGCTTTAGTTTCTGTTGTCCGAAATAAACGCATTTTATTTTATTTTATTTATTTATCATTATTTTAGGTTTTTTCTAAGGTTTTTTTTTGAAGGCGGTTTTAATTTTTTGTTAAAAGATTTTTATTTCACAATTTTACGTTGATTTAACATTTTCAGAATTATCCTCCAACTCCTAACCGTTAAGGATTTGTACCTTCCATCATCAGCTCATCAACATAAGATGATGACTACCAGACGCAAATATTTGAATAACCTTCGAAAATATATGAAACACATAGTACGTGCCTGTAAAATTTGAGGGTTGCCCTCGATTGCCCTGGGATCCCATCATCAGATCATGACTTGGTGACAATGGGACCACCTCAGGAGTATACCCTTTCGAATAAAAAAATAATTGTAAATCGATCTACAATTGACGGAGTAATCGATGTACATACATACAGTGGAACGTAGAACCTCCTTTTTTTGAAGTAGGTTAAAAATAAGGTTTTCTTTTGTCAGTTTGATGAACACATTAATTTTAAATCTTTCAACTTTTCCATCATGACCAGTTCATGACACAGACAATTGCCGATAGACTAGTCTTAGAGTTTGTAATGTTATCAACTTATCATTGCCCTCCCAGATTTTATGATTCAAAATTGCCTACTTGTAAACTAACAAATGTTAGATTTACGAAATACCTTTTAAGAATCATTTAAAACTGTTATAACGTTTATTCCCTCAGAGCAACTACGGTACAGTGAGTCTGCAATACCAGCTGTCTGACCAGCCGCTGTTCGGCGAGTGGTACATTCGGGTGGAGGCTCTAGGACAAGTAGAGGAAGCTCAGTTCCTCGTTGAGGAGTACTACCAGACCAGGTTCGAGGTGAGTAGGGGACTGCCGGAAAAATATGGGTTATAGTATAAGTTATACATATAATTAACTCTCACTCAGAGTTAACTGCTTAACCCAGGTCTTTGCATATGGGTCTTAGGTTTTTTATTTTATTTTATTGAAAGAGGGAGGCAAACGAGTAAGAGGGTCACCTGATAGTAAGCGATCACCGCCACCCATGTGAACCAGCAACCCTAAGAGAGTCCCTAGTCTCACTGACCGAACGACACGCAACAGGGGTGCTGTTGTTTTCCCGTTAATAATTTATTATTAAACTTAAAATACCCATTGCATCAAGAATTACACAGAAAACCGGAAAAATATAGCCTACCAGGGATCGATTCTTATTTCAGTGAATATTTATGCCTTTATTCATAAACGTCACTCAAGCCTCTATTAGCTAAAATAGGTTTTGTCTTTTTCTTACTAGCGGAAATGTCAATGTGACAAAAAGGGACAAACGAACTTTATCTTCATTTTAGTTAATATAGGTTTATGAATAACAGGGTTAAAGTTTAGTATTTTTTTTACTGTGCTGTTATGAATAATTTCCTTAAAGGTCAAGAAATAACAAAATGTGTTATGTCAGGTCAACGTAACGATGCCAGCGTTCTTCTTCAACACGGAGCCGTTCATCCACGGCCGCATCATGGCCAACTACACCTCCGGAGCGCCCGTCCGCGGCAACCTGACGCTCAAGGCCACCGTGCGGCCCATCCCGCAGTACCGGCCGCGGTACTACCGCGAGGGCCAGTTCAACAACAGGGGGCAGTTCGGGGTGCCGCCCGCCGGGTACAGCAGCCACCAGTACACCAGAGGTGAGCCGGGTCTACAGGTGATTTGTTTATTGAGGGCATTCATTTGCAGCAGCAAAGTTCATGCGGTACCTTTGCCGAAAATTATTAGTGTCTGATATATTCTTCATTAAAAAACTATTTTTTTTTTTACTTTTTTCTGTTTGTCCATGTTACGAAAAATCCTTTAGTTCATGTATTATTCTTTTTTTTGTGGTATTTTACATTATTTCATTTTACATTTTTTTCAAAAATCTTCTTAAGGCTTACTACTTGTCACTAACTTAATAACTTGTTTCTGTCTTCGGTCCATCTCGATTCTTACTGTCTCTGTTATATCTAGTCCTTTGAAATGCTTTTCACCTGTGGCCTTTTTGACATTTTCACTCATGTTTTGTATAAGTAGTGTATGTATTGTATATTTAGGTATATGTTTATTTATGTAGTATATTTATCTGTAGTTATTAATTTAATTTAAGTTGTTGTTAATTTTAAGTTTCTCCTTTCTGTTCATTTCTGCCACCTAATTTAGCTTCTTCATCTTGGTTTCTGTATTTTGGTTGTCTGTAAGAGATCGCTTTTAAGCGATAAGACCGCCTGTTGTCTACCATACCTGTTTTCTGTAATCTCTTTGTACTATTTTGTGGTTTTCAATAAAGAATATTTGTATAGTATTGTATTGTATTAGAATCATTATGAACTAATGTACTTCTTTTACGAATTTGATCTTTTTTTGGTCTACTTTTTTAGTAATTAGGTACATGAAATTTGTTTCTCGATACTACCTACCTGGGTGAAAAACGAAACACAGAAAACAACTATGCAGATACAAATTTCATGTAGTTACTAAAAAAGTACACAATAAATTTATACTATTCTCAGTACCTATCCATTAATCTAATTTAAGTCCAAGGACAACGACGTGGCAATGTTTTTTAACTATCACTTAAAACATCAAGCGAAGCTTTTACCGAGCCACTGACCACAGAATAACAAATGCTCTCTTCATCCGCAGTCCGTCCCAACTTCAATCCGTACCTCTACAATGAGTCACACCAGCAGATCGAGTACGGGCAGCTGGACGAGTACGGACGGCCCAAGGAAACCCGGTATCTCCCCGGACAGCCCAACCAGATCGACCAGCCGGACTGGTGGTACGACCCGCAGAAGGTCTACACCCGGATGTTTAATTTTGTAAGTAAACTATACAAGAGTACAACCAGATTTATTACATTTTTTTTAACCCCCGACGAAAAAGAGGGGTGTTATAAGTTTGACCTGTGTATCTGTGTGTCTGTGTATCTGTCTGTGGCATCATAGCTTGCAAACAGATGGACCGATTTCGATTTGGTGTTTTTTTAATCGAAAGCAAGTGTAATCGAGATGGTTCTTAGCCAAGTTTCATTAAAATCGGTTTACCCGTTTTTGGAATATTGAACTTTGAAATGATAATGTCGGGGGTTTTTCAACTTTTCTAAGTTGGTTAGGTTATTACATCTTATATTTTATTGAGGCCTTGTTACACCTGGGGTGATCATGTCAGCCTCATGGGGAGACTCTAGGTATTAATAGTTTACGGAGCACTGCCTCCAGTGATAGATTCCCTAGCAATGAAGGAGCCTACGAGCACATAACCTGTAGAGACGTAATATAAGGCGACCCGACCCTGTCAAGTTTTCAATGATTTGTCATTGATATATTTCGCAACCTATTTGCTTTCCGTCAGTTTCGACCACAAACTAGAACTGAAGACGGTTTGACATTTAAAATATAAATCACCGTCAATTTACATCATCATGTTCTGTTGTGCCGTTAAGTGGTGCGGAAACAACAGCAAAACATGTCGTGTAACAACAAACAATATCACTTTTCATCGGTAAGTCCATTTCTTTATTTTACCAAAATATTTTCAAAAATTTGATGAATGCAACGCGGGTCAAGTTAAACTGGACAGGTCCGTCACGTGTCCACTCCCCGTCCTTTTTGCTCTTACTGTAAACATGTACGTCTATCTCTTATTATCGTAATTACCATTGTGAGGCCGAACGCTAGACCGGTGCAGTGCATTTATTTTGTATTGTCGATAATTATCCACTAAATTATTATTGTTTGTATATCGGGTTTTTATTTGTGGATTTTATTTACTACTGTTAGTACCTAAATACTTCATTATCTTAATTATAATTATTTCGTGTATGATTATTGGATAGGTTATTTTATTTAAACTGTATGTTTTACCCCCCGACGCAAAAAGATGGGTGTTATAAGTTTGACCGCTAGTGTGTCTGTGTGTCTGTCTATGGCACTATAGCTCCTAAACGGTTGAACCGATTTCAATGCGGTTTTTTTTATACTTGCAATAAGGTTATCAAGCGATGGTAAACTACACCAGTTAAGAAAACTTTTAGTGATTTATTGGACTTTAGAAGATCAAGTGAAACAAAACGGATCACTCACGTATATAAGTTGAGTTTAGCCCGACATGTTTCGGACTACACATACATGTATGTATATCTCTTTATTGGACATAAAACATAAAATAACAGATAACAGAACAAAAGTGATGTGTAAAGGATAAATGCACGCAACATTCCTTCCTGCCTTACCCAGGTTGAAAACTTAAAACATACCTTTTAATCTAATTAATCTAATCGAGGCACTTGCACTTAAAATTTGCCTTCAATACCAATTTTAATTTCAGGACGAAAAATACCCGTTCTGGATGGCGAAACCAGACGCGAGTCAGTACAACAACCGCTACGAGAACGACAACCAGTACAACGCGTACAACACGCAGAACCCGAGCTCCGGCCAGTATAACAACCCCTACTACGACAAGCTGCCGTACTTGAGATACGTAAGTGTTAAGCATTGAGCAAAGTTGACCTACTCGTCAAATTTTGCGCCGTAGTTCCGCTGCCGCGTAGTGCGTTGAATCTACAGATCCACACAAAGAATATTTTGTCGCGTCACCCAGCCATATCCTTCGCTTTGCCATATGTTGTACATTTTGTGAGACTGCTAGTGGTATCAGTGTTATGAGCCGCGAGCACGCGCACGGGCGCCGCCGGCCGCGCGCGGTCCCGCCGGCGGGCTCGGCAACACCGTTCCTATTCCAAAATGTTTCAAAGGGCATATCCTTATGTTTATATTAATTGATAGACCTCATTCGACACTAGCGACTCTAGCGGATATTTGACTCGCGATAGCCCTCATTGGTTTTGTCTACTGTTACAAAATTTAATGGAGGTTAAATGGTCCATTATAAAGAGACCATTTACAATATAATTGAATCAATTACAATTTTTTTTCCTACAATGTGCAAACCCTAACCATAAGAATAAATAATAACATGGTAGAACGGAATCTCTTTTGACCGAGTCCAAAACGCCGCCATTTATATACCTACTTCCCCCTTCACGTCGTTACATCCCTCTGTCATCCAGGCGTGTTGCTAGGGTTGCTTGCTGTTAAATATTAGGTACTTACGTCTAAAGATAATACATATCACTAAGATATAAGTTTTTCTTTACTTTGAAATCATTATTTTATTCCAGTTTTACAAAATATGAGATTTATTAGTCATTACGTACCTACATAATTATAGACACTTCTAAATAAAAGTTATTATAAGTGCCATACCAAGTGAAGCCATTTAAGGTAATTTAAGTAAGTATTACTTACCTACAAATATAAAAAAAAACTATTAAAAAAACTATTACAACCAAATTATTAACAACCAAACGCGAGTGCGGCGACGCCGGCCGTGACAGCCTGACTGAGTAGTTTGTTTCACGAATACTCTAATATCGTGACCTATTGAGTTCGTCCGGAGCGGGAGTTTCCGTTCTACTATGCTAATTTTTATTCCTACGTTAGTTCCGGGTCATTTTGACCACGTCGTGAACTGTACTGTAACGCTTTTCGTCCCCCAGTTCAACGGCACGTACGACTTCAAATACCCGATGTCGGAGCTGGCGCAGCTGGTGCCGGCGCTGGACGGCGTGGAGCTGGTCGTCACGGCCTCGGTGGGCGACCCGTTCCTGGACGACGTCGTCGAGGGCTACAGCATCGCGAGGATCTTCAACTCCTCGCTGGCGGTCACCTTCCTGGGGGGCTCGCCGCAGGTCTTCAAGCCGCACATGCCGTTTGACGTCTATGTGAGTGTGGGCTCTATGTGTGTGTGTGCGTGTGTGTGTGAGTATCGTGCTACTTCATTTCACTGTCGCAGCTGGAAGACGTCCACTCCCAGGATGCTAGAAACATTATTTTATCGATATCGATAGTTGTAACGTTCAATGTCATATCGAACACTCCTTTTCTATAGTATCTATTTTTTCTAATAAGGTAATAGAGATATTTCAAAGTGATTTATTTGCAAACGGACAAATATAAAGTAAGTCATTACAAACTTTCATTAATTTCGTCATCCATTCCAACATCAATATTGATAAAAAAATGTTTCGAGCACCAGAATGATTGCGACAGTCTTATGTTTTGCCGCGAAAATCTGGACCTTTAATTATGATACTACTTACTGGTGAGTCGGCTTCATATATCCGACGTCGTCCACTTCTTAACTAAAATATACGGTTCTGTTTGTTTTGTCACAGATGGTGGTGTCGTACCACGACGGGTCCCCGCTGCCGCGCTGGCAGGCGGCCGGCGTGTCGCTGGCGCTGCACGTGACGGCGGAGGGCCGCGGAGGCGCCGTGGACGCGCCGCGGCCCACGCTCGTGGCCGGACACGACGCCGTCTGGCACCTCAAGATGGACCTCTACAAGCTGCTCAGTGAGTCTACCCTGCCATACGGGAGCAGTCGTGGGCACGCGAGACGCTCGGTAGCGCTTTACCACCGTGCGCCATCTGTCCCTTATTGAAGCCTGTCTTAAGGGATTTGTCAGCCAACGACTTGATCTGGTCCTTCCATCGCAAAGGCGAACGTGCCCGTGATCTGCTGCCTTTTACCCGACCCTACACAACGAGTCGCTCCACAGAGTCCATATCCACATGTCCAAAAATTACCATTTACCCGGCCCTACACAACGAGTCGCTCCACAGAGTCCATATCCACATGTCCAAAAATTACCATTTACCCGGCCCTACACAACGAGTCGCTCCACAGAGTCCATATCCACATGTCCTAAAATTACCATTTACCCGGCCCTACACAACGAGTCGCTCCACAGAGTCCATATCCACATGTCCAAAAATTACCATTTACCCGGCCCTACACAACGAGTCGCTCCACAGAGTCCATATCCACATGTCCAAAAATTACCATTTACCCGGCCCTACACAACGAGTCGCTCCACAGAGTCCATATCCACATGTCCAAAAATTACCATTTACCCGGCCCTACACAACGAGTCGATCCACAGAGTCCATATCCACATGTCCAAAAATTACCATTTACCCGGCCCTACACAACGAGTCGCTCCACAGAGTCCATATCCACATGTCCTAAAATTACCATTTACCCGGCCCTACACAACGAGTCGCTCCACAGAGTCCATATCCACATGTCCAAAAATTACCATTTACCCGGCCCTACACAACGAGTCGCTCCACAGAGTCCATATCCACATGTCCTAAAATTACCATTTACCCGGCCCTACACAACGAGTCGCTCCACACCATATCCACATGTCCAAAAATTACCATTTACCCGGCCCTACACAACGAGTCGCTCCACAGAGTCCATATCCACATGTCCAAAAATTACCATTTACCCGGCCCTACACAACGAGTCGCTCCACAGAGTCCATATCCACATGTCCAAAAATTACCATTTACCCGGCCCTACACAACGAGTCGCTCCACAGAGTCCATATCCACATGTCCTAAAATTACCATTTACCCGGCCCTACACAACGAGTCGCTCCACACCATATCCACATGTCCAAAAATTACCATTTACCCGGCCCTACACAACGAGTCGTTCCACAGAGTCCATATCCACATGTCCAAAAATTACCATTTACCCGGCCCTACACAACGAGTCGCTCCACAGAGTCCATATCCGCATGTCCAAAAATTACCATTTACCCGGCCCTACACAACGAGTCGCTCCACAGAGTCCATATCCACATGTCCTAAAATTACCATTTACCCGGCCCTACACAACGAGTCGCTCCACAGAGTCCATATCCACATGTCCAAAAATTACCATTTACCCGGCCCTACACAACGAGTCGCTCCACAGAGTCCATATCCACATGTCCTAAAATTACCATTTACCCGGCCCTACACAACGAGTCGCTCCACAGAGTCCATATCCACATGTCCTAAAATTACCATTTACCCGGCCCTACACAACGAGTCGCTCCACAGAGTCCATATCCACATGTCCTAAAATTACCATTTACCCGGCCCTACACAACGAGTCGCTCCACAGAGTCCATATCCACATGTCCTAAAATTACCATTTACCCGGCCCTACACAACGAGTCGCTCCACAGAGTCCATATCCACATGTCCTAAAATTACCATTTACCCGGCCCTACACAACGAGTCGCTCCACACCATATCCACATGTCCTAAAATTACCATTTACCCGGCCCTACACAACGAGTCGCTCCACAGAGTCCATATCCACATGTCCAAAAATTACCATTTACCCGGCCCTACACAACGAGTCGCTCCACAGAGTCCATATCCACATGTCCTAAAATTACCATTTACCCGGCCCTACACAACGAGTCGCTCCACACCATATCCACATGTCCTAAAATTACCATTTACCCGGCCCTACACAACGAGTCGCTCCACAGAGTCCATATCCACATGTCCAAAAATTACCATTTACCCGGCCCTACACAACGAGTCGCTCCACAGAGTCCATATCCACATGTCCAAAAATTACCATTTACCCGGCCCTACACAACGAGTCGCTCCACAGAGTCCATATCCACATGTCCAAAAATTACCATTTACCCGGCCCTACACAACGAGTCGCTCCACAGAGTCCATATCCACATGTCCAAAAATTACCATTTACCCGGCCCTACACAACGAGTCGCTCCACAGAGTCCATATCCACATGTCCTAAAATTACCATTTACCCGGCCCTACACAACGAGTCGCTCCACAGAGTCCATATCCACATGTCCAAAAATTACCATTTACCCGGCCCTACACAACGAGTCGCTCCACAGAGTCCATATCCACATGTCCTATAATTACCATTTACCCGGCCCTACACAACGAGTCGCTCCACACCATATCCACATGTCCAAAAATTACCATTTACCCGGCCCTACACAACGAGTCGCTCCACACCATATCCACATGTCCAAAAATTACCATTTACCCGGCCCTACACAACGAGTCGCTCCACAGAGTCCATATCCACATGTCCAAAAATTACCATTTACCCGGCCCTACACAACGAGTCGCTCCACAGAGTCCATATCCACATGTCCTAAAATTACCATTTACCCGGCCCTACACAACGAGTCGCTCCACAGAGTCCATATCCACATGTCCTAAAATTACCATTTACCCGGCCCTACACAACGAGTCGCTCCACACCATATCCACATGTCCAAAAATTACCATTTACCCGGCCCTACACAACGAGTCGCTCCACAGAGTCCATATCCACATGTCCTAAAATTACCATTTACCCGGCCCTACACAACGAGTCGCTCCACAGAGTCCATATCCACATGTCCTAAAATTACCATTTACCCGGCCCTACACAACGAGTCGCTCCACAGAGTCCATATCCACATGTCCTAAAATTACCATTTACCCGGCCCTACACAACGAGTCGCTCCACAGAGTCCATATCCACATGTCCTAAAATTACCATTTACCCGGCCCTACACAACGAGTCGCTCCACACCATATCCACATGTCCAAAAATTACCATTTACCCGGCCCTACACAACGAGTCGCTCCACAGAGTCCATATCCACATGTCCTAAAATCTGGAGTATTCGAGACTGCACCGTTGTTATCGTTATCGGGATAGAAGGAAATAATTTATTGATTGGTATGGGAACAGAGCTTGTAACGTTTTGCGTATATATTTTGACGTCACGTGTGTAAGTTAGCGAGGAAATATCGTGGCGGTGTTTGAACAGTTAATTGTTGAAAGACAAGGTATTTTGGTTTTAAAACCTAGCCCCTATTTCACCAACTTTACCATTGTCAGTTTTCAATGACAATTTATTGCCAATTGCTGACTTGAAGATATTTTCTTTTGTGGTTTTTGGTGTACAGGAGACAAATGATAGGTCCGAATGCCGTAGGTTAATTCATTTTTATTATCAATAAACGCTTCTTATATACTAGGTTACACACAGACGCGTATCATACTTATAATTACGCTACTTCTACAGTGTATTTTTAGCGCGCTTCATGTTGGCAAAGAAATGTACTTCGAATTGTCATTGTAAACTGACAATTGTAAAGTTGGTAAAACAGGGGCCTGACCGGAGCAGGAACACGTAATGAGGTTCTCATGCCTTCTAAGTCAGATTTTACTTCTATTTTCGTCACTTTCTCAGCTAAAATAACAGTAAATATCCTCCGCCAGAGCTCCAAAACGACCCGAACTACCGCGAAGTCCTGAACGGCGTGACTGGCGTCCGCATCAACGCGCAGCTGTCGGACGCCGGCAGCTCGCGAGCCAGCGCTGACTTGCATCTCGTGGCGCACTACAGCCCCAAGCACCAGCACATCCGGATCAGCACCAGCACCACGGACGCCCGGGTGAGGGTACTAGCACAGTGTAAAGACCTTATACCTACCAGTGGTCCAACGCCTTTGATGTTTGCGTAAATGCCGACACCGCAACCGCATGGCCAAAGCACCAAGGAGGGCGAAAGTTCCTAACTAATCGGGCAGTGGCGGCGTATGCAAGGGGGCTCGCCCTCGCCAAAGAAAAGACAGCAAGTTCGTTTAACTTGCGTCAAACATAGTGTCAACCAAGATAAAATAGTTTATAACTTTGTGTAATCTTATAAAATTAAATATTTCACTTATTCAACAGGTGGGCGAGTACATAATATTCCATGTACAAAGCAACTTCTACATTGAATCGTTCAACTATGTTGTTATGTCAAAAGGAATCATATTGACCAGCGCGCAGGAAAACATGCAGGTAACATGAATTTAAATTTTCTTGAAATAAATGATTAAGGGCTTTTAAAGAATAAAAGCAATAATTACTAATAATTATAATTTCTAATACAATATTGTACACACCAAATTCCAAGAACGCCGGTCGTTACAGGCTCGCTGGGGCTATTTTTGATCACAGATTACGATAGTAGCGGGTAAAGGGAATGTTCCATCAAACCAGCTTGTACTTGATTTATAACAAATGAAAGACATTCATTAATTAGTAAGTAAGTAAGTAAGTAAACACTTTATTGTACAAAAAATAGGATAAAACACAGGTTACAACAATAACTTTTGTTTACAAAGGCGTATTAGTTTGTAGGTATACAGTTTAAATTAGTGTACAATGACGTTATTTTGACAACAAAAATATTACTAACTATTGAAATTGTAGGCGCCTCAGCTTATGCCTGTGCCACGCAGACCTTTAGGAGAAAATGAGAGTGCTAAAGCGTTGTGTCTTCAGGAGGGAGTGCGAACGTTCGCGGTGACGTTGTCCGCGGAGATGGCGCCCGTGGCCACCATCGTTGTGTGGTGCGTGGAGCGCCACGGGCGCGTGCTGGCTGACTCGCTCACCTTCCCTGTCAACGGCATCTCCAGGAATAAGGTAACCGCATAAAGCAGACAGACGGGAGACGCCTTTGGCTTATCTATGCGCTACAATTTTTCTGCAACTTTTTGAGAGGGGCGCACGTACAGCCCACGTCTTACGTTCCTTGCGTTCCTACAAGCTCACACTAAAACAAAACAGTCACACAAACGCCAAAAACACGCACGCAACATCTCCCTTTCTTGCTCTAAGGGTAACCGAATTACAGGTGGACCACAAATATACGTTGTGTGACAAATGCCGAACTAAACCGAATGTAAGCACCATGCAATAAAGACCTTATTGCGTTAGGGGCTAGGTAGAATATGCAATGACAGGTGATAATGACAACTGACTGACGCAGTGACGCGTGGCGCGGCGCCGAACAAAATGGCGGTCACCGCAATGGCGCGCAAACATTTGACCAATGACTGCTCAAGATTTTACCCGCGCAAACGCACTGTTTTATTATTGGCTGAAATGATTTCGCGCCTTCAAAAAAATGCTCATTGCGCAGGTACATTGTTTTGTAACTTATATGGCTTTAAGGTATAGTGAGCAGCAGAAGTAGCTAAGCAACCGAAGCGGTCACAATCATCTGCACAAGTTCTTATGTCTATAGCAATAAAGCCGTGCTTGGATCATTAAGCCCTGCTTAACGCGCTGCTGAACAGGCTCCAGGATACTGACGTATTTGCTAGCAATTGGCATACTCTGCTAACTAATATTGATAGGTTTGTCGGTATTACTGTAGTTAATATATAGTATACTTATTATGTATAATGTTTAAAGCTTATTTCCTTTATTAGTTATGTAAACCCAAAGTTTTGTGTTATTCATGTCCATTCACGTCACGTATACCAAATCATGTAACGTAATAGGCGCCTTGGTTTTTAACTGTAAGCCTGTTATTGTTTTAAATAAATAAATAAATTATGACCGCTTCGGTTGATTACCTAGTTCTGTTGCTGACTGTACAATTGTCATTGAAAACTGACAATTGTAAAGTTGGTGAAATAGGCTAATCGCCGTGTGTGTCGGCAGTTCTCAGTGCATATCAACAACCGCAAGCACCGTACGGGCGAGCGCGTGGAGGTGGCCATATACGGCGAGCCGGGCGCGTACGTCGGCCTGTCGGGCATCGACAACGCGTTCTACACCATGCAGGCCGGCAACGAGCTCACCTACGCCAAGGTACGGCGACACTCTGGTGCCGGTGACAGGCGTGTGACGTCAGCCTACATACAGATCAACAACCGCAAGCACCGCACGGCCGAGCGCGTGTAGGCCGGCAACGAGCTCACCTACGCCAAGGTCATTTACAGGGACAACGCTGACATGATAAACTGAGCCATAAGCGAGTGTTCATAAGACCGTGAACTCGGCGACTGGCGGCGCGGCGGCCGAGGCCACGAACGATTTCTGTGTTCATTGCATTGTCGCTAACCGCACATACGTAAACGTCACTTGACGTCACGACCGTGCAATGAACAGAAAAATCTTTCACCTCGCCGTCGGTGTCTGGCGTTCAGTCCGCAGCCTTTAAGCTGCAAATGTACAGACAGTGGTCGCGGGGCGGAGGCGATATCAGTTGTATTATTCGAACTTGTATGAAATCGGGCGCATAGAGCAGCATAGAGCAATGGCCAGAAAACGCGTGTTCTATGCGACCTCTTCCATGCAAGTTCGAATATTATAACCGATACCGATCTCTGCGCGTTTGCAGTTTTATTTAGAGAAATGTTTCTATTTTTATTCTTATTGTACTGAAACCTTTATAAACAACGAATGCTTTAATTCCTTTAGACAGCGAGATCAATTTGCCACAAATATTGCACTTGCAGCTGACAGCTTTTTTTTTTTTTCAAAATTGTTATGGGTACCTACCTATAACAGATTTTGAAAAGAAAAAAGCTGTCACCTGCATACCTATGCAGGTCAGCATAATTGAAAAAAGTTTGATATCGTAGCAACTATTTTGATTTGTTGCTGCATCTCGAATTCCCACCTTGTATTTCAACTGGTAGTGGTTTGTTTGACAGGTGATATCCAAGATGGCGCACTTCGACGAGTCGACCAACGGCACGTTTGCATACATGTGGCGCTCGCACCTCGGGATCGCCGACGAGTTGGTCTATTTCCCTTCATCGACCTTCGGTATCGACGCTAACACCACTTTCGAGTAAGTTATAGACATAGTAGAAAAACCTTTCGCACGGGCCAGGCAAAAATCAATCTTTTGACAATGTCATAAACATTTTGACAGGGGAAAGCTATTCTCACTTTAAAACAGGACGACGTTTGTAGCCTGCCAGTATGTCAACTCTAGGAAATCAAAATAAGAATACAGACTAGTTATAGATAGTAAAAGATATAGAGCTTATGTGAAAATGAAAACAGTTTATTGTTCGAAAAACATACAACATAAAACCGACTTTTGGATCTTGTGCTGGAGTCCCTGTGTTTCAGGATCCAGGTAGTACAGTACATTGACAAAATCTTACAGAGTAAAATAATGTAATATTTATGTGCTAGTGAACCTTTAAACTACTTGTGTATGATTGTTGTGGGTGAGTGAACGGGAGAACGGGATAAACATGTGTCTTCCCGCAACTCCTCGTTTAACCCAACTCTCAACTATTGTTGCTCAATTTTGCGATAATGACACAAAAAATTAATCCGCATCTTAAACGTACGAGGGGTTAAATGTCCTTATACAAGGTGTCAAATAATGCTTTAACGATATTTCACTAGCTCGTCGGGCTAATTATTCTGAACACCCCTGCAATTTTTTTTTATTGTTATGTTAATTAATGACCATTTAGTTAACGAATGTTTAAATTAATTACGGTCCATGCTCCCAGTGTACTCATTTCCTATCTCTCTCATTAATTCATTAGTTACAAAGTCACTCGAGCGAGAGTTCGTTACGTACGTTATTTTATTTTAAAAAGTCAAACACCTTTGTACGTTTTCTGTATACCTATTTCTATTTATTTAAGATGGATTTAGGATTAAGGTATACCTACCATTTTACGACAATAACAGCGCGTTAACAGCGTATAGTGAGGTGAACGTAATCAGTGTATTTCGCTTGATACGCAGAAGAGGCTCCTCTTTGTGCCTTAAGCAAGTAGTAGAAATCATTTATGAGATAGGTATTGATGTTAGGAGATAGAATTAAAATAATATCTTAAATCCTGCTAAAGATTTTAATTACTTACTTACAATCGTTATATCGCTTCAATATCTTATCACGAAACACTTGAAGTTTGTTAAAGAACACAACAAGTACCTAACCACCATGACACACGTAAAAACTTCACCACCGAAATCAGAGATTTTTACAATAGTTAATTCTTTTTCACATGGAATAAATGGTTGTTTCTAATAAAATTCATATTTACAATGAAAATTATGATTACGAATGTTTTGACAGTTTTGACATACTAATATTTGAGTGGTAACCACGTGACCACCCGCGCTTTCCAAAAAAGGTTTAGCCAAAAAAGTCACATAGCAATTCTCTACATATTTAATGTTACCAAACTCTATTGTATTTTTGAAGCGCTGCAAGCCGTGAAGTTACAAAAGCGCTTAGTTGATGCAACTTGTGACCAAAGGGCTGGCAGTTTTCTCTCTCAAAGAATCAGCATCGCTATTCAGCGAGGCAACGCTGCCAGCCTTTTGGGCACTATGCCACGGGGGCCTTATTTAGATTTAATTTAGTTTTAAGTTGTAGTTTATTTAGTTTAAGCTTAGATTCAATGTCATTGTAAATTGCTTTTATTATGTAAATAAAGTAAAAAAAAAAAATTCAATATAAACCTATCTAACCTTAAGGTGGTTCTTCACGGTCAGCTAGGCACTCAAGCGCCCATAGATGGCGTTGATATTCTAATTTGACAAAAAATGTGGATAATAACGCGAAAGACTTAGGCAGTATGAACTTAATTTCCTTAGTCTTTACGAGTGGCGGAGAAATACAAACCATTAGTGTTGATTTTAAACAAATTTTAAAATACTTCAAAGTGACTTCTTCAAATAATTATAGCGCGGCGCGGTTATTTTATTAAGTTTGTTTCTATTTTTCCCATTAAAAGTACCTAAAATAATAAAGCCATTCATGTTTGATTGTTGTTGGTCAGAGAACCTGCTAGATACTGTGAATACGTGTTTGCTTCACGACGAGTGATACAATAATGTAATATGATGTGCGATTGGTGAAAGTGATTAAAACGAACAAATTATCCTATGGACCGAAATTCAAAACTACGAATCAGTGACGAAATTCCCATGCGAGTAAGCAATTTGGCCTCTATGCTAGTACTTTTAGGCTTTCACGGCAATAATTTATTTTTTCCCGGTGTAAAATTAGTTACCGAACTGTTTGCGAACCTTGCCGAAGTATGAAAGAATTTTGCCGAAGTGCTACGAATAAATACGACGTGTGTATGTGTGTAGCAGTGATATGGCGTAGGCTGTGGCACACTGAGCAACTCTATTACCTTGATATTTTATTAATTTTTTTTAAAGTTGTAACTGCAGTTCGAAACTTTGCAGGGATGTTCAGACCAACTAACCTGATATGTGGGTAAAATATCGTTAAAGCATTATTTGACACCCTGTAGACATAGTTGAAAAACCTTTCCCACCGACCAGGCCCCTGTTTCACCATCTTTACAATTGTCAGTTTTATATGACAATTCGAACTACATTTCTTTGACAGTATAATGCGCGCTAAAACAAAAGCTCTTCAAGTCAGCAGTTGACACCAAATTGAAAACCAATTGTAAAGTTGGTGAAATAGGGGCCAGGCATAAATCAATTTTATGACAACTCCATAAACGTTTTGACAGGGGAAAGCTTTCCTCTCACTTTAACTATAGTCCTTACGTTTTGTTATTCGATTGTCGTCGAAGTATGACATTTCGGCGTAATTTTTGTGGTCGTAGTCTTGACGTGTGTTGTTTGTTGCCAGGTACGCTGGGCTAGTGGTGTTCAGCGACGTGCCGGTGACGCAGCGGCCCAGCCCGTGCAACGCGTCGCTCGGGCTCGGCGCCTGCCTCGGGGGCGGCTGCTACTCGCTCAGCAAGCGCTGCGACGGACAGCCCGACTGCCCGGACCACACGGACGAGTCCAACTGTGAGTGGCCCTGCTTACTGTCGCCAGCTACACCGCTCTGGACCGATTTAAGCTTGTCAGGGCCCCTAGGCAAGGCGTGTTTTGGCGTCGTCTTTTGACACGCTTTAGCTGATACAGGGCCCCTAACCCTGTCTACAGTGAGGTCGAGAAACTAGATGGTGCGATGGGTGCTTACTATACTCCGTTAATTTTAACATTCCCCAAGTTCCGCTAAGTTGTATCCAGAAACTGAGTACCTGAATAATATTTTGTCAAAATGGCAAACAGAGTAAAAAATCGACAACACGTTTTTTTTGTTTTTTTTTCCTTCCTGATTTTTGAGAAAAGCACTACCTACCTATATTTGCCACGACCGGAACAGCAATTGCTGGCTTCGTATTATTTAACGGACTCGCAAGCTTGCCTGTTAAATATAATGGTTAGCCAGCAATTGCCTAGACAATAATGTAGCGTTGTCATGATACCCGCCTCTTCATTCCTTTCGAGACCATGGGCGCAACGTCGCGTCCGAAACGTCGAGGTATTTAAATTCAAATTTAAATATAAAAGTTTTTTACGCGATTAAGTGCCGAGTATCATGATAATGTGTGAAAATCGCGAAAGTTTAAATGAATACAATGTAGCGTTGTCCCCGCAGGCGAGCACGACAACAGTTTCGAGCTGTCCCACTTCCGCAAGTTCCGGTTCAACCGCGTGCAGCGCCAGTACGACAACGGGTGGCTGTGGCGCGACGTCAACGTCGGGCCGCACGGCCGCTACGTGTTCGCGGTGGACGTGCCGCGCGCGCCGGCGCACTGGACCGTCTCTGCGTTCAGCATGTCGCCGCACACCGGCCTGGGCATGCTGGCGCGCCCCGAGCACGTGAGTCGGCAGTCCGTCGGGCGGCGGCCGCCGCGGTGCAGGTTGTGACAGTGCCGCTTGTCCGCAGTACGCGGGCGTGCTGCCGTTCTTCGTGCGCGTGGAGGCCCCGGCGGCGTGCCGGCAGGGCGAGCAGCTGGGGCTGCGCGTGCTGGTGTTCAACTACCGGCCGCAGGCGCTCGAGGCGGTGGTGGCGCTCGCCGCCTCGCCCGACTACAAGTTCGTGCACGTTGAGGAAAACGGCATCGTGAGCATTGTCCAACCGAGATTCAAATACGGCCTCCTTTTGTTTTTGTCATAATCTATCACTTGTCTTTTTTTTTTTCTCTGAAACCGTAAAAGTTCCATGATTTTTTTAATGATTATTCTGTAGAACTCTACAGGTTAGATTGGATTTATTTTATAATAGTCCCGAACGATTAATAGTTTCAGAGAAAAAAAAGTTGTGACTAGTGATAAATTATGACAAGCATTGCATTAGGACTTTCGACTGTATGGGAGAAAATATAGACCCTTAAAATAACTTCCGAACTACCGTTAGCACTAATAATAGTACATTGTGCATGAAGGGCGGTAAGAAGGGTATCACTAACGAAAGTCTATTAGAAGGCCGACGCCGAAGGCGGAGGACTTTTAATGACTTCAGTTTGTAATACCCTTACTGCCCGTGATACACACAATGTTTTTCATCACATTTGCGAGGAAATAAATACATACAACAAAAGGCAAAAAATCTATTTATTAAAAGTTTGGTCTTCACATACAGAAAACATATTTTACTAAGTACAGGCAGTACCTCCGTAAAAATTAGATTAAGTATATACGATTATAAATATAAACTCGGCAGTCGGCAACAAATAATAGTTTTGAGATTGTCAACTTTTTTCAATGGAGACTTCTAGTACTTCCACAGATAATGATAAAAAACGCGTTTAGGAACTGAAAAGACGAAAGCCCATCCATACAGCCAGTTTTTTTCGTTTTCAAAATAAAATTCACTGAAATAATTGCAAAGTAAACTCAAACATTTTTAAAACACAATAATAACGTTTAAATTAAGTAATACTTATTTGTAGAAAACGTAAAAGATTTAAAACCTCCTTAGTGTGGAATGACATATTATACCTACTTACCTACGAGTGAACGCCATATTTTTTAAAACTAAACTCATTACTCCCTTGGGAAAATTACAAATTACCTATTACTCCCGTAGGTATAATTTAGGCCGTTGTCCTTCAGTATGCCTGCGTACAATACGACGCTTTACGAGCAAGTGTGATGAAAAAGTCAATTAGTCAGTTAGGTGCAGGTGGTAGGACCTTGTGCGAGGTCCGTCCGCATCGCTACCACCGTCTCACTCGCTAATCCTGCCGCTAAGCAGCAGTGCTTGCGCTGTTGTGTTCCGGTGTGGAGAGTAAGACACCCGGTGTAATTACGGGCACAAAAGGCATTTCATCTTAATTCTCTAGGTTGGCAGCACATCGGCAAACCCTCCGGGATTGCGGGTGTCTATGGACAGTGAATATCACTTACCATCAAAAAAAATTTATGATATCTTCATCAGTCAACAGACCCTGTGCGTTAATTTTATTTCTTTTTATTAACTCCTTTCTAAATTTAAGCATTACTCAAATCACTACATACTAAGTGCATGCTAATATTGTTGTAATTTCTCCGTCAAGAAATTAAAAAAGGCGCGCTGTACGCGGCAACAGTTGACCAAAAGAGTGTGAATCGGTTCTAATAGTCCACCCGGCCCTAGGTGCGGTCGTACAACCCGCGCACGTCGTTCGGCGAGCACCAGTTCTTCGTGTACATCGCGGCGGGCGACGCGGCCACCGTGTACGTGCCCGTGGTGCCCACGCGCCTCGGCGACATCCTCGTGCGGCTGCACGCCTCCACGCTGCAGGGCCAGCACAGCTACACCAAGAAGATCACCGTCGAGGTGGGTGCAGCGTACTGTAGCTACGGACACACTGCCTTGTTTCGTTCAACAGGGCCATGCGACATAACCACGGTCCAACCATCCTCTGGACACCAAATGTCAGGGCGAATGTTTCCTTGCTCATTGCACCTATAAATCTCTCTAGTCTCGAATCGCGGCTCACTTTCGACCAGCACATGTAGCACGGCGCGCCATTTTGTCGCTTGTCGCGCAGTGCGTCCCTTTCGTAGTGACGGAATCAATGAAAGACGCACTCAGTAAACAAAATGGCACGTGTGCTAGCCCCCCCTGATGACAAGCTATGAACCAATCACGACGCATTCCCCCGGCCCGCTTACCACGGCTTTTTTTCATAATGACTTTCCAAGTAAATTATAAAAGATGCGGTGTCCAGAAGGTGGTTGGTCCGTGGTCATAACGCATTCAACAGCGCACGTGAGGCATGCCGTAACGCATGCCTCTTTTAAGTTGCAAGCGACGCGAGCGTTCCCGCGCCATTTATTGTCACGAATAATCCTCTCGCAGCCAAGTAGTAGCTACTATACTACCGCTACACTCACCCAAATAGCCGTATCTACGTAGTCACCAGGCCAACAAATAGTGGAGGTGCGGGTTAGTCCGAGTAGTAGCTACTACTTAGTTGCGAGAGACACACCACGACAGGCCGCCTCAACCAGGTAACATACGGGCCCAAGGTATCGATACACACCTGTGGAACCACTCTAAGTTGGTGCAAATCTGTGTATTGCTTCAAAATTACAGTGTGACGATCATCACTAGGTCCATAGATGTCTACTAATCGGAAGTAATTTGAATTTAATCCCTTTTCTCCATTTTTGAGTGGCATTTTCACAGATTTTTTCTTTATAATCGACTATAGTTCCAGCCAAATCCCTATATACTATCTACGAGGGGCGGCTGAAAAGTAATCTACCTAACAATGAAACAAAAGACTGTCGTGGCAATTTTTTTTTTATTTTTCTATATAGTCCCCTGCTAGTAAAATGCACTTATTAAATTTTTCAAATATTGAATTTAAACCATTAAAAAAAAAACTTTCGGTTTGTCGTCAAAAAAGTCAGTAACCGCAGCCTTCATTTCGTCATCGGTCATAAACCTTCGTCCCCTGGGGGTCTTTCTTGAGAAGTCTAAACAGAAAATAGTCACAGGGGGCTAAATCTGGACTATAAGGGGGGTGGTCAATGGTTTCGAAGCCATTGTCTTTAATTGCTAGCTTCGTTGTGCGGGCGGTATGCACTGGTGCGTTATCGTGCAAAATCAGAATTCCTTTGCTTAGTTTACCTCGCCGTTTTTCTTTTATTGTCTCTCTTAGTTGATATAGTAAGTTTGAGTAATAATCAGCATTCATTGTAGTTTTATTCGGTAAATAATCTATGAGCAAAATCCCTTCTGTGTCCCAAAAGATTGTAGCCATAAGTTTACCTGCCGATGGACAGACCTTGAATTTCCGAGGCGGCTTCTCATCCTTAAATTTCCACTGTAACGACTCTTGCTTACTTTCCGGGTCCCATTGTCGAATCCAAGTCCCGTCACATGTTACAATTCTAGAAATTATTTCTTCCTCTTTCCCTCGACTCATGTCCAAAAACTCTTCGCAACATTTGACACGCCTCTCCATGTCAAATGCAGGCAACATTCTGGAGACCCAACGTGCACTAACCTTGGACATGTTGTGACGCCCACATCTCTAGCTATCTCCCACTGCTTCACTCGTCGGTCCTGTAATATATTTTTTTTCACCCTGGCTACATTTTCATCGGTGACGGCCGAAACTGGTCTTCCGCTACGAGGATCATCTTCCAGGCTCTCACGACCTAACTTAAACTGCTTTGACCAAAACTTTATAACAAATTCGGAAGAACACGAACTGCCAAACACACGTAACATACGCTGTCTGATCTCCGAAGGCGTATTCCCTTCTTTAGTCAAAAACTTAATCACCGCACGCTACTCGATTTTATCCATTTTCACTTTTTCTACCGACATGTTTGAAACAATTGTAGGAGACAAATAAACGTGATGCAATAAACAAATGAATGTAATACATTTTGAAAATAGAATAACAAACGAATATAAATCCATACCAGCCAGCATTATTTTTGTATATATTTCTGACCAAGGAGATTACTTATCAGCCGCCCCTCGTACTTAAGGTTGGAATGCAATAGAGCTGTGCAGCGCTGCAGCGAAGCAGCTTTTCCGAACGGGAATTTGAGGAGTTGTATAGCGGCATGGTTTTTATAACAATTACATTTTAATATAGACAATAACAGTGAATACCTAATCGTGGTGTCGTTATTGTGCGAACAAGCAGAAAGACTCTTTTTATGTCGGTCGGTACATTTCCAATAAAATTATCGTTATGAACAGGGAGAGCACCTCACGCTTTTCCACGACTCTTAAACGGCCCTGATCGATTACGGACTCAAAAATTTACGAATATTTTTTTAAAACTGTCAATATCCATTTTCGACAGATTATAGCTTTCTAGTAAAAAAAGACGTCATTTCAATCGATCTAATCGTTTGGGAGCTACGATGCCAGAGACAGGCACAAAAATATACACACGTTGAAGTTATTAAAAAAATACGCCGCGCCGCTGCCGTTTCGTCTGTCCCACTGGCGATAGCAGTGCGGCTCTGCAAGATATTCTCCGGAGGGCAACTGTGTCGTGCCGCGTCGCTGAAGTGAGGTTATCATGTAAAACCATACAAATAGTCGTGCCGCTATAGTCCATTCTGACCTTAAGTTCACTGACCTTGTTCCCAGGCGGACGGGCTCCCGCAGCACCGGCACCAGTCGATTCTGCTCGACCTGTCCAACCGCGCCTACGTGTTCCAATACATGCACGTCAACGTCACCGAGACGCCCATCATCCCGTACGAGGTGGACCGGTACTACGTGTTCGGCTCCAACCGGGCCAGGGTGTCCATTGTGGGCGACGTGGTCGGCCCACTGTTCCCCACCATGCCCGTTAATGCCACGTCACTACTGCGGCTGCCTATGGTGAGTACAACAGACATTGCAAACTATCGACGTCATAAAATCAAGTAATTGTGTATGAATACTACGTGTTCGGCTCCAACCGGGCCAGTGTCTATTGTGGGCGACGTGGTGGGCCCACTGTTCCCCACCTTGCCCGTTAATGCCACGTCCCTACTGCGCCTGCCTATGGTGAGTACAACAGACTATGCAAGCTACCAACGTTGTAAAACCAAGTCATTATCTATGAAGGGGATTGATACGTGTTCGGCTTACTAAGCTAGAGTTTTCACTGTGGGCAACGTGGTGGGCCCACTGTACCCCATCATGCCGGTTAATGTCACCTCGATTTTACGACTGCCCACAGTGAGCATCACAATCTGTATAGACTGTCAACGCCAATGTCAATACCAACTTGGCGTGTGGATGACAAATTTGTATGCGCCGTTGGCGTTGAAATGGTTAATGTCCGAATCGCTATTAATTTGTCCCATTTGGTCCGTAGGACTCGGCCGAACAGAACATGTTCAGTTTCGCGGCGAACATGTACTTCACGCTGTACATGCGGCGCATCAACCAGCGGAACCGCACCCTGGAGAAAGACGCCTTCTACCACATGAACACCCTGTACCAGCGCCAGCTGTCCTTCATGAAGCCCGACGGGAGCTTCAGCCTGTTCCGCAGCGACTGGTGAGTGCAGGTGGTGCAAGTGCGGAAAGGTCATTTTCGCTCGTCCCGAGTCTCGACCCTCGCCTGGCGACTCGGGCCTAGAGACCTTATACTTTACCTTTCGGCACTTATATCAAAAAGTACTATTATACGTTGACACTTCGTAATATTTGACTAATTGTCGCAGGAACCAATCGGCTTCGAGTGTTTGGCTGACGTCTTTCTGCGCCAGGATATTCCAGGACGCCTCTTTCAACGAATGGGAGAACTTTATCTACATTGATCCTGATGTAAGTTTGGTTTTCTGACCTCTTTCATGTATTGACCTCGGCCGTTTGTTAAAGACGTCTGTTTTGCAATAATTTCATTCGCTCATTGACTAAGGATTTAATGTAAGGGTTTTCATACAACAAACTGCTAGGTTGCCTCCACTATTATTGCAATCACGCCATCAGTACGTTGTGTTTACCCAACTGCTGAAGGAGGGTTGTTTTTCGATCGATGTATGAAAAGATAGGCCACGCATCTGTTCAGCGCTGACAAAATGCGGTCCTCACTCATTAGCTGTCATTAGACTGACATGATGTCAAATATTAAGGGATACTAAGTCACCTAATCACCTATAATGGCTTGTCCGCGCGCTGTGAAGCGGTGGCGTATCTGCAATATTATGGATGTATAATTGTTTGCTGTTGTTTGGCTTTAGTATAAAAAAAACATATGAGGTGTCATTAGATTCGTCTAAGTTGTGGGAGTGACATGGGGTATATTGTTTCCCGGAATTGCAATCGGGTTTTTTAATTTTAATTTTAAATTTGTTGAGTTAGATTATTGTGCTTTCCGCATCCACCGCGGTCCCGCGATCTTTACTGCGGTGGATGCGGAAAGCACAAGACCGGTCGAGTGGAGAGCCTTGGGGGAGGCCTATGTTCCGCAGTGGACGTCTTTCGGCTGACATGATGATGATGATGATGAGGTTATTGTGTGTGATTATTCACATCAACTTACATGAAACACGTATTCTCAGGTAATATCAATGGCAGTATCATGGGTGCTGGAGCACCAGACGCCCGAAGGCGCCTTCTACGAAGTGACGTGGCTGCCCGACCGCAACGAGAACAGCACCATCAACGTGCCCAGGGACAGCGCGCTGCTGCGGGACCTGGCCGGCCCCAGCGGGGTGAGGGGGCTGTTCGAGCCGGGCGCCAGAGAGGTAAGACTCTTTATAACTTGCCTATCGCGACATAACAGAGCCCAATTTTTCTGTCGCAAATTTTGACTATAAGATTACTACTACTAATACTGACTATTTTTAGTAATTTTTTTTGTACTATGTCTGAAATAAAAGATTATTATTAACTCCACACTTTGCATTTGTATTAATTTGAAGAGTAAGGATAAATTTGTGTTTTGGGAACATTCGAAAATCACGTTTGGAAAAGTTTTCATTTTAAGCACACAGATAAAAAAAAACACTTTGCATTTGCAAATAATTTTCTGATATTTTGGTGTTTATAAAACAAATCTAATTGAAGAGTGAAAAGTTGCAACTTTACAAAGTGAACAGTGGGCCCTGGATGGTCAAGTCTACGAAATTTAACTGTAAGTTATGTTTGTCCGTTAGGTCAACAACAGCATAATACTGCAGCGAAACATTACACTGACCGCGCAAGTGGTGGCAACACTGGAAACTGTCAAAAACCTCAAGGATATTGGCATGAGAGAAGTAAGTCACTTTTTTAAAACAGTAACTTTTTTAAACATTAACGTTTGTTGCCAGAATAACGAATTGCACTAGTCATATCCATATTAATATAGCAGCCACAGCTCGATTCACAAGAACTGGCACGAATGGACTGAAGGAGTGAATGATATTTTTAATACAGTTGGTCAAAATGTGGTACCTTTTGTGACTATGTATTGTGCGGAAAGTTAACAGTACTACGTGAAAACTAGAGGGGTAGGGGGGGGTTTGGCACATACTACGGATGGTCACCGAGGGGGGAGGGGGGTTAAAAACTGTTAAAAATGGATATGAAAAAAAAAATGGTAAGCACAAGTGTGTTCGTATGGCAGGGCCTGTCGGCGCGCGTGGTGCAGGCGCAGCAGCGCGGCGTGGCGTGGCTGGAGCGGCACCTGCGGCTGCTGCGGGACTTCGGCGACGCCTACTCCATGGGCGTCGTGGCCTACGCGCTCACCGAGGCCAAGGCGCCCAGCTCCGAGCACGCCTACCGCCTGCTCAAGAAGTTCCAGCGGGACGAAGGTAGCGCTGCCTTGTGTTACTACTGCCTCTGTGACCTATACATAGATATTCGTTTTAAAGTTATCGGAACCTGATCACAAAATTTCACGAAAATCGGGTAATTTTTGAACTTTTTTTTTGTTTCCATTTTAGTGAAATAAAAACGGATCTCTCACGTATATAAGTCGAGTTTAGCCCGACATGTTTCGGACTAATTCACTATGATTGAGTCTCACGGTAGTTTCGTGTTAAAAGTGTTTCCATTTTCTTTAAAAAAATTCCGAAAACAAATCGACAAAAAAAACTATTTATTTTGCGAACCAGCTCACAAAATTTCTCGAGGATCAGTTGAGAAATGCGATCTGTAGAGGAGAACACCCGGTCCGCGGGACAGCCGGACGGCGGACATACGAAAGAAATTTTGTCCAAACTGAAACTTCGCTCACTTCGTTCGCTCGGTCGTATGCCAATTATCGAACCTGATCACAAAATTTCACGAAGATCGGGTCATTTTAAAAAAAAAATCATTTTGTTTCTCTTAAAAAAAATCTTAGTGAAATAAACGGATCAGTCACGTATGTCAGTCGAGTATAGCCCGACATGTTGTATACTAATCCATATTCCTTCCTCTGGGAGCATGGGCTATACTCGACTGACATAGGTGTGTTCCGTTTATTTGACTATGATTAAATCTCACGGTAGTTTTATGTTAAAAAAACTATTTCAATCTATTTATTTAGTTAACCTGTTCACAAAGTTTCAGGAGAATCTGTTGAGAAATGCGACCATGTCACAGGCCGTTTTCTTAGGGGAAAACAGTCTGCTTTAGGTAGCCTATCTAGGTTTATGAAGGAAACAAATTGCAAGCTTAATACATTTATTTAATATAAAAAAATCGATAGGCTAGTTGACAAGTAAGAAAGAGAATCTCAGGGGATGAGTACGAACGCTTTTGAAGTTAGAAGACAGTAACCGGAAATGTATTCAGATAAATTTGTATGTTGACACAATCCCACTGTCCACAGGCGGCTTGGTGTACTGGGGCAAAGAGCGCGTGCCGCCGCCCCCCTACAAGATGGAGAACCAGAAGCCGTTCCTGCTGCCGCGGCTGCCCTACAAGTACGACTCCTACAACGTCGCGGCCACCGCCTACGCGCTGCTGGCCTGCATGGACCATCAGGACAACAACGAGCCCATCGTCATGTGGCTCAATGCGCAGCGGCTCACGGACGGCGGGTGGGCGTCCACGCAGGTGCGTTTAGTCTTCACAACGAGTGATTGTGGAGTCTTCTTTTTCTTCTAGTGCCCTCTCCTGTCGGAGGTCGGCTATCATGAGGGCTATCTTTATTTTTGAGACTGCCGCCCGAAAGAGGGATCTGGTACTCATCCCGAACCAGTCTCTGTTTCTTAACCAGAAGGTCCGTCTACGGCCAGGTGGTCTGCGGCCTTGAACCTTTCCCTGAATGATAAGCTGAAGCAGCCCATACTTGTCGTTGCGCATTATATGCCCCAAATTAGTGATTGTGGATGGAAAGGTTGAAAGCAGAAACTTTGACTTCGGGACTTATTTTGGATTAGTTAGAAAACAAGCATACTAAAGGATCCCACCCCTCGGAGGTAAGTCTAGGGTGGGGACACAAAAAGTCTCGTTTTTGGTCATACAATTTTTTTTATTACTACACAATGAAAGCTGATGAAATTCCCGTTCAATTTTGTGAATAGATTTCATAATTATTTGTTTTTTTTTAGACATAGACAACTTTATTCGACATCAAAAAATACACTGACTCTTAAGCTAATACAAAAAGTTACAAAAATTATACTTAAATTATGATGCAGAAACAAATGTTAAAAAATAATTAATAGAACAGCAAAACCAGAACACTTTACTGGCACTATTTAATTCACCAGGAGATGTATATGGTCCCAGGATGTATTCACCTTTCATAAAGCGGCAATTACACTAAGTCGTTCGCCGCACGCTGCATGCGACGACCGCAAAAGTGTAAAAAACACGATAGTATGAGGGTCATTCAACTTTTTAGTGTTTTTCTGTCTCGTCGCTCAGGAGACAACAGTGATACAGTTGTCATGTGTTCTCCTAGCATGCTTACGAGATAAGGCATAAAGGAATTGGCTTATAACTGTTACAACTCCTAACTTTTTGTGAATTTGTAGTCTAGAAAATCATACTTTTAATGAGTGACCGAGGAGACGTCGCCATGGCAACGAGCAACACTTAAAAGTTGATTGACCCTTATACTACCGTGTTCTTGTGAACTTGTGAAGGACTCAGTGTAATCGCCGCTTAACGCTAATTGCTTTCCGCTGACGACTGCCCTTGTGTCGGCAGGACACGTACATAGCCCTGCGCGCGCTGATCGAGTACACGAACCGCAAGCGGCTGCGCGACGTGAGCGCGCTCACCGTCACCGTGGACGCCGTCGCGCTCAGAGGCGCCACGCGGGTGCTGCACGTCGAGAACCACAACCTGGCCGTCATGCAGTACATCGACGTTAGTTGTTAACATCGGGGGACTGCTTCTAACGTCTGACGAATAGGGGTGTTATAAGTTTAACCTGTGTTCCTGTCTGGTACCTATTTCACCATCTTTACAATTGTCAATTCGACCTACATTTCTTTGACAATACGAAGCGCGCTAAAAAAAAGCTCTTCAAGTCAGCATTGAAAACTGATAATTGTAAAGTTGGTGACACGAAGAGTTTCCGTTTTAGCGCGCTTCATATTGGCGAAGAAATCTAGTTCGAATTGTCATTCTTAACTGACAATTGTAAAGTTGGTGAAATATGGCCTGGTATCGATTTCGATGCGGTTTTTTTTTAATCGAAAGCTAGTTTAATGTAGATGGTTCTTAGCTAATTTTCAATAAAATCGGTTTCCACGTTTTTAAAATATTGAACTTTGAAATGACAATGTTGGGGGTTTGTCATCTTTTCTAAGTTGGTTAGGTTATTAAAAATAAGTAACCGTTACGTATAAAGCCATAACAACATAAATAATTAAATCTCATTGTTACGTGCTGTTATTTATTTTTAAAAAGCGTTTTTCAATAAAAGGACATGTCTAGTATGTTAGGTACCTTCTTTGTAATGCTAAAATAAACGAAGTATAAATGTCACCCGAAAGACCCAGTTTTTTCGATGGTACAGTATAACAAGATGTCACATTGGTGTAAGTCAGTCCATGAGACACAATCAACAGACTCTGATCATTTTGATCAGACTTAATGTTAGAGTTTTGGCAGAGGGGAAGTCGCGCGTTAACATCTCTATTCCTTTCCTGGCCCCTATTTCACCAACTTTACAATTCGAACTACATTCCTTGGCCAGTATAAAGCGCACTAAAACAAAAGCACTTCAAGTTAGCAATTGACAACGAATTGTGATTGAAACTGACAATTGTAAAGTTGGTGAAATAGGGGCTTGCTCTAAGCTAAGGACCAGAGCTCGGACAGGTCATAACAAAATAATTGCAACACGGTAATAGAACAAGATTAATAGAGTCGCATTATGTACAGTATTGTTTAATTGACAACATTTCATATTTTTCACACCTGGAAATTAATATAGGTATCGAAAGGGCTTTGCCTCCTGAACACACCACTATGTTTATAAAAAAATTATATTGCCTATTTTTTTAAATACAAGATAATAAAATGAAATTACCAATTCTACTAAAACTACGCAAGAATGGGTGTAATACCTTTGCCTTTTTCAAACCACAAGCACAACAATAATTTGACATGACACATATTTTGTTTGACAATGTCAGATTTGACATCTTGGGTTTTGTTTTTTTTTATCGTGACAAGACAAAGGCAATTGATCCATCCTAGCGTAGTTTCGGAGTTAAGTCCTTTTGGAATAAGTACCTTTTAATACATTAATTACAAATCCTGATGAAAATTTAAAATCGTAGGTTTGCTCCTCTTTCTAAGTAGATTGCAGACAATTATTCAAATTATAGTCTCAAAAATATGAAATGTTGTCAATTACATTTTTCAATTTCATTATAATAGAGTTCGGGGTAGTTCTCAATCCACTTATTAATCGTTTTTATTTTCGCCGTATTTAAAATATTTGGAAATAACCATAAGTAAATAAATTTACTAATTTCAATTGTCACTACAAAACTGTTTCAACGATGCCACTTTGACAAAACCATGACAGATATGCAAGTAAATAAGGTTTAATGTTAAATTACGATAATATCCTCTTTAGATAATTATAATCTTAAGTATCGACTCTATTGAGTATTGTTCTATTTCCATATCTGTTTTTGATATGACCTGTCCGTTCTCTGCTAATGGCACACGACAATAATAAGTAATAACTATAAAACAGTACCGTGACTGACTGACTGACTGGCTGACAGACAACGCACAGCCTAAACCACTGGATCTAGAGACTTGAAATTTGGCAAACATATATCTTGAGTATCCTAGAGGTGCACTAAGAAGGGATTTTTATAAATTCCCACTGGATAGGGAACTAGGTAATTTTGAATATATTTAACGGGGGCGAAGCCGCGGGGCATAAGCTAGTAAGTATTGACTCCCCAGATCCCCGCGGCGTGGGGCACGGTGAAGGTGACGGCGCGCGGCGCGGGCTTCGCCATCCTGCAGATGTCAGTGCAGTACAACGTCGACATCCCGCGGTTCCAGACCGAGCCGCCGCTGCGCGCGTTCGCGCTCGCCGCGCAGGCGCGCTTCCACGGCCGCAACCAGTCGCACATCGAGTACCAGACCTGCGCCAGGTCCGACGCATATTTTTATATATCCTCTTGGTTTTATGGTCCCTGGCTTATTGGATCATTGTCGAGTGAAGTCATCTGTCAATTTCCTCCAATCATAGGCCAGTAGCTTTTTTTTATACGACGAGGAAGGCAAACGAGCAAGTGGGTCACCAGATGGTAAGTGATCACCACCGCCCATAGACACCCGCAACCACGGAGGGTTTGCAGATGCGTTGCCAACCTAGAGAGCTAAGATGAAATGCCTCTTGTGCCCGTAATTACACCGGCTGTCTTACTCTCCACACCGGAATAGCTTATTTATTTATTTATTCAATTTACAATAATAAGTTTACAGTCGGAGATCAACACACTTATTATGCTAACGGACAAAGAACACAGAAAAGAAAAAAAGACTTACTAAAAGTACACGATGGTTGGCAGTCATTACTTGTATAAATCGACAAGTTTTTATGTACCTTGTAATACGATTTGTCTCATTGACCAATACATCAAATGCATCGACGTCTCGGACCTCAGCTACAGCCTACAAAAGCATTCAGTAGCCGTATCGCTCTAGCGGTCGGAGAGTTCCGTGCGCGACACGTTTAATGCGACACGACTTAGTTTAGAAGCCCCTTAAAAGCATCCTGTATGAGAATTTGCTTCATAATGGCGTCACCGACCACCGACCGGTTTGACGACCAGATAGTGGTTAGAGACCCTGACTATGAAGCTTGAGGTCCCGGGTTCGATCCCCGGTCGGAGCAGATGTTTGTATGATGAATACGAATGGTTGTGCTCGGGTCTTGGATGTTTAATACGTATATGTATAAGTATGCATTTATCTATATAAGTATGTTTATCCGTTGTCTAGTACCCATTTTTGCTTTTGCCTATTTAGGTATTTCTTTATTTTATTTTACCGGCACCAAAGCTTCGCTCCGTGGTAACGTGTCGCTTCTCCCCAGCTGGACGCTGCTGGACGAGTCCCCGCGCTCCGGCATGGCGGTGCTGGACGTGGCTATCCCCACGGGCTACATGATACAGCAGCAGCGGCTCGACGCCTACGTGCTGTCGCGCCGCGTGCGCAGCCTGCAGCGCGCCAAGTACCTGCCGGCTCAGCTGCTCTTCTATTTTGATTACGTGAGTACATATGCAAACATAACCACAGTTTATAAACCTGTAGTCATTCGGCGAAGCCGTCTACACAGGGGGACTACTACGAAAATCGAACTTCGTATCGTATCGCTCCGCTCACTCTCGTATTAAATAATATTAGCGTGAGCGGGACTTCGCGACACCAAGTTCGAATTTTATCGTGCGGGGCGTGAGGGGCGAGAGGACACGACTTTCAGGGTTAACGCGAATCTTATTTTAGTTGTTATACTAATGTAGAATTGTAGATTAATGAATTAATGTTAAAACGGAAGCTAATTCGATAGGTAAAATATTAAACACTGAATAATAAAATTGATTTTATTTAAATTTGTTTATGTGACAACCTGTTACTGTTATTTTTCTACACTGTGACATAATCGTAATAGTGCCGTGTCGCGATTGTTCGCCTCACACAGGTAACGTTTTCTGATGCCCTACAAGCAGCGGTTGAGTGTATATTGAGAACTAGTCAGACCTCACTTCTACGCACACAGGCACACGTTGTCGACAACATAGACATCATCAACATACAATGACAATGCAAAGAAAAATTCGTTAAGCAGCTGGACTTGAACCAGCAACCTCGGTAATCCGTACCACGCTCCACCAATTAAGCTATACTTAACGTTGGTGTACCTAACGAATAATCAATAAATCGATTATTTTCATAGACATCATCTCCCTTTTGCTGTAGTAATGCCGTGAGATTCAATCAGTGAAATACGAATCGCTCATGTATGACGAGTATAGCTTGACATGTTTCGGACAAATTTGTAGATACGCTGGGAAGCATGTCTCAAAAGAGAACAGGTTCTTCAACGCACTGCGCATTGTTTGTCTCCAGTTGGACCAAGAGACTACGTGCGTCAACTTCACCATCGAGCGCTGGTTCCCGGTCGCCAACATGTCGCGGTTCCTGCCCATACGAGTCTACGACTACTACGCGCCCGGTAAGTTACTCTTTAGATCTCGTTCTCAATTAGAACGAATATTGATGTCATAAGAAAAGAAGGAGCAAGGCAGAGTAGTATTTTCTTATGCATTTGTTCTTTTTTTTTTTAAGGCGGCAGTGTTACTTTTGAAGTATTATCTGTGACACCGACAAAAAAAAAATTATGACCTAGACCTAAGATTTTTTGTGCTATTACTTAATATTCACATTTACACATTCATGTCCAGATTATTCTTACTATGAAAAAAAAAAAACATTCATGACATCCCACGTGCATCTATCCCTAACACGAGTGAGTCAGAGAACCGCCGATAATAATATGTATATCCCTTTCCAACCAGTAGGCGTCTGTAATAGGGATGTATGCTTTATGCCCCTAAAAGTTGCTAATTTAAACGAGTGACTGTGTTATCTGGACTCGCTTCGAAATGCCATTCCCTCAACCTTATGTGATCTTAAATGATCCCGACACTTCCTGTATTCGTACCGTATTCAACAGAGCGCTACAACGAGACAATCTTCGACGCACTGCCGACCTACCTCCTCAATATCTGCGAAGTGTGCGGGTCTTCGCAGTGCCCGTACTGCGCCATCTACAACGCAGCCGCGCGCCCCGCCGCCGCCGCCGCGTTGCTGCTCGTCCTCGCCGCGCTCGCTGCGGTCACGCAGCTCCGGTGGCCCGCTATGCTGGTTACATAGTGATAAGCGCTTTGACATGCTAATTCGGATCTTAGATATTAGATAGATGTGTGGCTGTTATAGAAGGAGCTGAGAGTACCTACTAGTCTTTGACAACAAAGTATCTGAGGTCCGAACTCAAGCTAAGGCAGACTTGTACTTTTTACGAGTATGATCATCATCTAAGGTAAAACACCATTTTAAGACAATTACATGAAAAGTATAGGCAAAAAGTGATAATCTACTAACATGTATCTTAAGCCAGAGTGATGGTCGTAGACCGATCTAACTGAAATATCGTTATTTTGAAATCAAATCTCATCGCGATATTAAGGTTACAAGAAGTAATAAAATACGCCTCCAGTGTAGTACACAACAGGTACTCTAAATGTGTCTTTATTTTTTGTTTGGTAAAAAACGTAATTCAGTAAAACTATTTTTACACAGAACTTTATTTCTATTGTACGTGTATTGTATAAAATTGGATACTTATTTTGATGATTAGAAGCAATTGTATGACCATTTAACTTCAATTATTTTTGACACTTTTAAATAATTACAGTTATTTTAATGTAGTAGTGAGAAAGGCTGCATTTACGACCTTAAAGGGCGTTAGCATATTTCGAAATATGTAATTTTGTTACTGCATAGTTTAAGTGAGTTTTATTAACCACCGTTTAGTTGTTAGTACTATTATTAACAGTCTCATTTACCGAGCAAGAACATAATAAATTCTTCAGTCTTAAAAACATCATTCTAAATGGGCTAAGCACTCATATTTTATATGAAAACCATTAGTTAGTCTGTGCCCTTAAAAACCTTTATTTTTGTCCATTCCAGATTAGTTAGTAGTGTTAGACTAAAGTGTTCCGATTAGATTTAGTGACTGTTTGTATAGACTGGACGAAAACACTATATTCATGACTTAGCTAAAAGGCGTAAGGCAGCTACAGCAGCTTGGGCAACGTAACGTCGTGGTCGTGTCTTTAACTCACATGACAGAACCTACAAGGTCATCTGTTTTAGGTCATTTAAATTTGCACTTTCTCTTTATACCTACTTACAGAATTTTATTTCGAGTAGTACACCAAATTATAATAGAATTATGTTTATGTCCTAAACATGGTCTCAAGGCCTATACTGTGTTTTCTCTTTCCACTTTTATTATCTTCCTCATCATCACACCTTTTCTAATTTTTTTTCTATTATGGTGCTGTCAGCATTTAATTACATTATTTTGTTTATATTCACCCTACCTCTGAAATCTAAATCATATCATTCATATCTTTTAAATATTGAAAAAATGTTGTATAGAGATATCTTTAGAGATGATAATTGAAAATAAATTGAGAGAAATTAATTCCTTAGCATAGAATGCGCCCTTGCCTTCTTGGTTATATTAATATGAAATCAATTTGATGGCAGTGCAACCACTTTACATGTATGTATATAGTCTATAGATACTTAGTATATATGTATAGCTATAAGAATCTTATATTATTTTACCCTTGAATTATTTGTCAAGTCAAGGCAAAATCTAAAATCATTGCAATAATACTAATTGATTGTCAATAACATTGCCTTATTAGTTTTGTATAACATGAAATCACAATAATATTTTTGTAGAACAATAAAAGGTATGAAATTACTATATTAGATAGGTTCAAAGTTTCTTAGTGAAAGAAATGTATGATTCTTCTTTGTCATTTAGCAGCATTCTAAACTTCTGAATGATGATGTGAACTTACTCATCTTATGTACAAAAATGCAATCGCCCGTCCTTCAAATTGTATTTAGAAGTAATATTATATCATTGAATGAATCTCAAGCTTCAGTAAACATGTTACTTAAGTAGTTTCCGTCCAAATTTACCAATGACTGATTTTTTTACTTTTTATATATATTTGTGTCTAATCTAAGTTGTGTCATGCGACTTGTAAATGGTTAGTGTAGAGTAGGAGTGAAATCTCTTTATTGACTTTACATAGATTTATTTCCAAATAAAAACCTTGTGCAAAATGTATTTGTTTTATTTGTGAATCAAATTTTCCAGTGTTTTTATAAGTGAATTATCTTAATTATCTTAATTATGCAATATTCAATATTTACATAATTGAAACAACAATCTGTATGAAATTCTATTCTGATCGGTGGCAACTGACAAACAAGGGGATTTATTGAATACTTTATTTTGTAATAACAACTAATCACATTAATTTGTGATGTATAAATTAATTTACTGAGGCCCCTCATTGGCGCTTCTTTATCTGCTTGGCCTTGGCAGCAGCCGGCTTTGATGCACCTCCACTGAACAAGGAAGTGATCATCTCTGACATCTCCGGCATTTCTCCCATTTTGGCCAAGTTACTGATTTGTTTCAAGTCCTCTTTGGTCTCGGGATCATTCATCATCTTGGGTAGAACCATGATGAGCAGCAGCGGGAGCACCATCATGATGACCATAGGGTTGAACAGGAAGTCGGTGAGCCTCCACTGCTCGCGAACTTGGAAATATCGGAACTTAGATAACACCTTCATTCTTAGTGGGTATGGGACCTGTATAATTTGTGAAGTTTGAATAAAGTTGACTTTCCTAGCGCGGTATTTGCCTTTAGAGTTAATTTCTACTCTGACTGGTTCGTAGAAATAGTCAGGGTGGATGACTTCGACGATGTACGACCCCGAAGGGACGTTGTGAATGACGAAGGAACCGTCATCTCTTATGAACCCTATGTACTCGCCACCGTTGACGTGTACTCGCGTCTCCACTTGCCAGTTTCCCACGTCCACTTCTTCCGCTGGAAACACTCGCCCTTCGATCACATATCGCCCGCTCCCGACATCTTCTTCAACCAAATTACTAGCGGAGAAGGCACCGCCTAATATACACAACAATCCAACGATCGACAGTGACGGTGGATACATTTTAATGTCGCACTACCTTTAGCTTGGTTGTTTTCGATTTTATTTCCTTATAATTGTAATGCGACTTAATCACAAGAAGAACATACCATAGATAAATAGACACTTTTAATAGACATTTTGACAAGCTGACACTGACAGCATGACTACGAAGAGGCATTTTTCACAATAGGGTTGTTTACTGATATCCAAACAAAATCATTTTACATTATCACTTATCTAGCTTCCGAAAATACTCATAAAAAACCGATACCTCACTAATTACTGAAATTAAAACGATTCTTAATTTAACAAAAACTATTAAAAGGAGGCAGCTTGATCAATGAACACTGAAAATTATGACGTCAATAGTTCCTAATACAAACTTCATACTAACGGATCGTTTTGACATTTCATAAAAAGTAAACCTAAACTATGAAGTGCAAAATTCGAACTTCGTGTCGTGCCGTCCCGCTCACGTTAATATGATTTAATACGAGAGCGAGCGGGACGATACGATACGAACTTCGATTTTCGAATTTCGTAGTCGTCCCCAAGGGGGAAATTTGACTAAGACGAAACAACAAAACAACCCTATTATTGCCATATTATTGCTTTGTGAAAACATGACGGAAACATCGAAATACCTACCTTGGAAATTACATGCGTAAAAAAGTTTGCAAAGTTCGGACAGATATTAAAAACCTGTAATTTAAATTTGTCTAACCATGTAAATAAAAGAACATATTTTGTGCTATCGTTGAGCTTGACTTGAGATTTTTTGATCCTTGCTTCAAAAACTTACTCTTTCCTTTAAAGAATGAAGATTAAATAAAAAATTTAGCATTCAATTAATTCATCTTGGAAGAGTTTATCGCGGGCTTTTCGTGTTGTGATGTAGCTTAGATGTAGCGCATCAAATCAAGGAAAATAATAATAAAAAGCTCTATGAGTGAACCTGACAGAAGTCAGGTCCGCTAACGTCATTGGAGAGCGATAAAAACATGTTTATCGAGTTATGAGTTATTTATTACATATACCATTATATTCTCTTTGCATATACCTACATTGTACACATACCTACGTTGTTATAACGATCGCATGTTTAAGTAAAATCTTATCGTAACAATAATGAGTTCAAATAACATTTTAATTGGTCCGAAGTCAGCTTAAACGGTGGTAGTTTCTGGGAAACAAACAGGAAAATGTTTCGCTTCATTATTATTTTTAACGTTTTTGGCGCGTTTTGTTTGGCTGGCCAGTTTATGGTGGAGCCGGGGCCTAAATATCCACCGACCAAAGGAGAAGTGTGGCCTAGGCCTCAGCATGAAGTCAAGAAAAGTAAATTTTTTACTTACGATTGGAATAATTTTATCATTAAGGTAAGTAACTCACCAGCCAGGACAGATCAAGAAGATCTACTTAACTAATACCTGTTTAGCTCTCTAGATGTTTTTCCTAATGCCGCGTAATGTAAGTTAGATAGGTATTTACTCACTTACCTACTTAAAAATTTGCTGACTTTACTATTAATTTTGAAACTCCACGTACCTATAAAAGCGTTTCCCCAAATCAAATACATTCATATCATTGCCCATACAAATGTTTTAATATTCACGATAAAAATATTACAGATTACCTAGACTTCAATTTCATGTGGGTAGGATAAATTTTGAGATGCCCTCTTTTATATCACCCTTAGACGGTGGGCCGACGAAATTATATTAGTAAAGTAGCTACCTATGCTTCAAACTTAAATGCGCCTGGAGTGAAGTCAGTCGCTTGTAGGGGTACAGAGACTAAAGACTAACGGGCATGTGAAAGGGAAGGCTGGGAAGGGGACAGCGATACCCCCACGACCAAGTTTCAAGCGTACGCGATACCATTAAAGATGAATCCCGGGATTCCCGGGCGAAAAAAATGCCAACATTCTATTCCAGGTGGTAGGCACCAACTGCAGCCTCCTCACGAGCACGGCAGACCGCTTCGAGTATGAGCAGCGGCGACTGTCCTCGCTGGCTGTTCAGCGGCGGAGACGTCGCACCAAGAAGCGCGGACGGCTCACGTTCCGGGGAGCCGTTACCGAGCTGCTGGTCAACCTGACAGGGCCCTGTGAAGACTACCCGTACTTTGGAATGGATGAGAGCTGTAAGTGTTCTTTGTAACAAGGGAGGGACACATTATGGGCGTAAGTAGGTAGCTAGTTTTCGTATGGGGATGTACAAGTAGGAGAGGGGAGGGGGGTTCCCCCGAGCGCCATAGATAATCTATGACTGACACACAAGGTAAATTTTAAGCTATGGGAGGGGGTGTAGGTATCAATAGAGTAATATCATCATCATGTCAGCCGAAAGACGTCCACTGCTGAACATAGGCCTCCCCCAAGGCTCTACACTCTGACCGGTCTGCGGGCGGGGCACATAGCTCGCAGAATTGATGGCCGATGGGGTCAGAAGGTTCTCGAATGGCGTCCACGGACCGGGAGACGAGCTGTCGGTAGGCCTCCAACAAGCGATGAAGCGACGACCTAGTAAAGATCGCGGGACCGCGGTGGATGCGGAAAGCACAATAGTAATATAAATATACCAAAATATACCAAAAGGTAGGTATCCAATACCTATTCATCATCAATTTTCGATCATCAAAACTGGGTGCGGTGGATGTGCTAGAAACTAGCGTCGCTTTTTATACTTATCGATATACCATCTTGATGTCTAGTCTAATTATGTGTTTCGCAAAACAAATAAGATTGTAGGTCAACGAGTTAGGTATTATCACTAAATAGGTAGGTACTGAAAGCTATTATCGCTCGCTACGCTACTTCAAAGATAAATTTTCGATTTCGTAACCAATTATTTAAGTATTATCGGTATTATCCGTATTATAAATATAACTAATGAATGTATATATTCATTGCTAGTACCTACCTACGTAGGTACCTACATGATTAAATGTCATCAAACTAATAGTATGACGTAAAGTAAAGAACGACGAAAATTTGATGGACCTACCTACCTACTTATGCGTAACGCATTTCGTATGCAAGGGCGATAAGAGAACCGATCGATCGATATACATAGTGGCGGTAGCGAAAGTATAGATGTTCTATGTAAATCTTAGAACATAGACTTTGTGCTTCCAGACAACCTCACCGTAGCGGCGTTGTCCAAGCTGACCAGTGCTTCTGTCTGGGGCATCATCAGAGGATTCGAGACCTTTATTCAGCTGTTCTATGCTTCCGACGACTATGATGTAAGCCTCAATGAATTATGCCTCCCATTGCACGAGTGGGCGCGACTTGCTTTATCGGGTCAGGTCAGGGTGACCTTTTCTGCTTTTCTTTTGCGCAGCGCACGCACGAGAATATATTTTGCCAAGTACCTAGCTTGTTTACAATACAAATCAAAATACCTAATATTTTCGATTTCGAAAAGTGTACAAAGTAATTCCGTTAAATTAAACATCTATAACTAAATACTCTTTGAATTAACGACTATTGTGTTGGTATACTTGAATAGGGTTGCAGTTTGCAGTTTTAAAAATAGTACTCGGTGAAACCGATATTTACCGGTAAAGAGAAGTTAACTTAATTTTTTTTCCAGGAAGTAAGGATAAACTCGACGGAGATTGTTGATTACCCCCGCTATTCACATCGAGGACTACTGCTTGATACATCCAGGCATTTTATTTCCATGAAAAACATTTTCTTAACTTTAGACGCTATGGCGATGAATAAAATGAATGTTTTTCATTGGCACATAGTTGATGATCAGAGTTTCCCGTATCAAAGTGAAAAGCTTCCAGAACTGAGGTACGTATTATAAGTCGTTGCATATTACAATATGAATGGAATAACGTGGTCTCGTTCTAATAATGTAAATATAAGTTAGGGTATGAACACACTGCCCTAGATTCCTAGAAACTATTTTATATGTACATTCATACATTTTATAGCAAACGTGGCGCTTACCATCCTACAATGGTGTATACGAAGGCAGACATCGCTCGTATAGTGAGCTATGCTAGAGAACGAGGAATTCGAGTGCTCCCAGAAATTGATGTACCAGGTAAGATAGATATTTCGGTTTGTATTAAATGTCGTTGCTGCTTTTTCAAAGTACTGAAGCTCCCTTGCTATAGCACGAGATAACATTGCTATGGTATGTGTGTTATGACAATCTCAGACTTGACTACTCTTGTAGGGCATACGAGGTCTTGGGGAGTAGCGTATCCTAACATCTTGACCGAATGCTACAGAAACAAGAAGGTGGTTGGATTAGGTCCAATGAATCCCATAAACAACGCAACATACAAGCTGCTCGGGGAACTGATCCGGGAGGTGCAGGACTGGTTCCCGGACAAATACTACCACATTGGAGGGGATGAGGTTGATTTAGATTGCTGGTAAGTTAATGTGCGAGTTTGCTCATTTTCCTGAGTCTACTTAAATCTAAATATTTAAAGGGCTCTATCACTGAAAATCAGCGTAGTGTGCATGCTCGCTTCCGTAAAGCACGCGCCCACAGCACAGGCTGAGTGAAATTCCTTTGCCATAGCTACTTAGCTATTATGAGTTATTATAGAAAAGAATAGGTATATACGATTTTTTATTTATATCTGATTTAATCTAAGTGTGCCCATAAAGTATTATTTTTTATTGCATCGAATTCAGGAAACTGTTTCTTTAAAATTTTAAAATAGTGCATATGCCTGTTTATCTTTTTTTCGCTAGGAATACGAATCCGGAGCTTCGAGATTACATGGCAAAACATAACATGACAGACGTACGAGAACTTCACGCGCTCTTCATGACTAAAGTACTTCCACTGCTTGGAGACAGATCCCAACCTATTGTTTGGCAGGCGAGTGACTACAGACGGATATTATACGATTTAACATAGGTTTTGCTAATAATATAAATAATGTATTGTAAGGCAATTGATACCAATTGGTCTAATTTTAAACTAAGGAAAGCCTGTATTATGAGTACTGAACAACGTATAAAGATATTTATAAAGATAAATAAGTACGTAGACGTTAAACCCATACAAATATTAAACATCCAAGGCTCGAGAATAAATATTCGTAAGTATCCGTCGTATAAAACGTCTGCCCTGATCAGGGTCGAACCCGTGACCACAAGGTTCCCTAACCACAAGGCTATCCGGTCATCAACAAAACAGTTTAAATAATACAAGCTTACGGCGTATGAATTGATGTACTTAATATGATTTTCAGGAGGTGTTTGATGAGAATGTTCCTTTATCAGAGAACACTCTTGTGCATATATGGAAGAGTGAGCCCGGGAAAGAAGTCAACAAAGTAAGTTTACCTTAACTTATGTTAAGCAGAAACTCTAGCCGTCCATAACAAACAAACTTATAAATAGTGGTATGTACAGTCACCAGCCAAAAAAGCAAAGAAACTGCAACATCCAGTGTCAGCTCAAGCTTTTTATGCCTGTAACAATAGAAAAGTGCTTAGATCATTGTGGATGCTTCGTTTACTTGGCTGATTTTGCTAACTGTACCTACATACAAAACTATATGCCTAATCATAATCAATTATTACCCTGATTTCGTGATTCAGGTTTTGCAGGCCGGGCACAAGGTCCTGTATTCTTCATCCTGGTACCTAGACCACCTTAGCACTGGCGGCGACTGGGAGCCGTACTACAAGGCCGACCCTCAAAAAATGGTGGTCAACGCTTCGCTGGCTAGCAAAATAATGGGTGGAGAAGCCTGCATGTGGGGAGAGTCCGTTGACGACAGGAATGTTATCAGCAGGTATTTAAGTGCTGCATTTTTTCTGACAAAAATATATATTTAGAGATATATATTTTTAATCGAAACCAAATGGATTTTCTGCTAAAAGTGAGGTTGTGTTGTGGATCATGCATATAAATTTCATGTCAAATTAGCCAAAATATAATTCGTTTTTGCTTGTGATTTTTTTTTATATAAAGTTCTATTTTTCAGAGTTTGGCCTCGAGCAAGTGCCGTCGCAGAAGCACTGTGGAGCGCGTCTCTCGACAACGCGTCTTCGCAGCTTGCGAGAGCGAGATATCGCATAGAGGAGCACACTTGCCGCATGATCCGACGAGATGTAGCGGCTCAGCCTCCTAATGGTCCCGGGTTCTGTCTTGTATCCACCAAATAAAGTATTTTAAATACTTTAGATCGTTAAGTAGTAATCTATGAGATATAAGATGTAACTAGATGTCCCGTTAAATTTAATATCGCGTTTAGTGAAATATTTTGTACCTAATTTGTTGTTTTTATTTTACTATTACAAGTTTCTAAGGTGATTTAACTAACCTGGAGTTTTATTTAAGCTAGGCCTATATTTTATAGACAACTATTCTATTTCATATTCATAAGATAAATAACTTCGTAATTAAAATTATCTTCAACTTTGCATGTGTACTCAAGTGGTAAAATCAATCAAGCAGGGCAAATGACTTTGAAGTCTGTTCACGGTCCCAGTAAATACATGATTATATTAATAGTTAATGCTTATATTTCAATACTTTTATAATCCTAATTTTCGCTAGTGTATTTTAGATGCAATATCAATATCTCACTGACCAAACTCATGAAAACTACAGTAAAGTTCATAATGCCATTCCGGAAATAGATTTTTTTATTTACTACGTAAAGGGCGATTTAGGGCGAGTGCTGCCATTTCTGATAATGTCTGGCCCTGCAAAATTCGAACTTCGTATCGTGCCGTCCCTCTCAAGCTAATATTATTTAACACGAGAGTGAGCGAGACGATACGATACGAACATCGATTTTCGAAGTATGGAAGCTGTGTATAAACGCCTTATGTACCATAAACCATCCTCGGTCATCTTGAATAAAATCGGTAAAAAAATAATTGAACATCACTAAAGAAAATCAATCAAAAGAAAATGTGAAACCAATTTATTTTGTCTATGATTTTGTGTAAACAATAGTTTGAATCGGTCTCCTCGTGTTTATTCATTGTGACTTTGTGTTTATTATTTTAGTGATGGCATTTTTTAACACAATTCCTTAAAAAAATTGTTGATGAAATGTCGGGATACTTAGAAGTTAAGTATCCCTTTAAATCAAATCTATATCCTTTCAAGGTAAGTTTGAGTTCGAGTCACTTCGGATGTGATGAAAACATTGGCTGGGCAGTTATTATTTGTTGTTTTTTCCAGACGTGGAAAAGACAATGGTGTATTTTGAGACCAAGCCCGACGTGTTCTGGTGGTGGTTCGTTGGCGGTGTATTGTAGCGAGGCGGGGGCCTCGGCAGGGGCGGTGGAATTGCCTCCCGACAGCGTGGTGCGGCTGGCGAAGTCTCGGAGTCGGCCGCATGCGTTCGCTGTGTTTTCGCTCATGGAGCCTCACAAGCCCCGCATCCTGCTCGCAGCACAGACTTTCCAAGATGCACAGCTGTGGATGGACAAAATCAGAGCTCTGCTCGACGGCAGACAGGTTTTGGGTGAGTACATCTACCTTCATTATTGTTTACTTTTTTACGCGGTCAAAGTTCAGTCAGAATGTGCGGTCATATTTTGAATGTTCAATTATTTAATGTTTTCTGAAAATATTTTTTCAGAAAACAGCTAGACTAAGCAACCATATTATGTCGGTAAAATACTGGTTTTTTTCTTATTGGGAATTGGCACTACCAAATTTGACATCACATGAAACAGTCATTCATTTGGTGTTCTTGGAATTAAAATGGCTATGGCCCTTCAACCAACGTCACTGGATTGTATGCTAATGACATGCATTTGACAACAGTACCATATAAATGTTAAGTGCATCAACAAATTACAATTCCATTAAGCTGACCTGAAATTTAATGTGCAGTAAATGTCAAGTAGGTACATATTGTATTCTATTAAGGTACAGAAATTTATGTACTCACTTGTTTATATTATACCTATCAGCATTTGGGATAAAGCAGTTAAAATAAAAAAAATATTGTGTTGTTGGTGGCTTCAAAGCTTGCCGAAGCATCAAAATAGGTAACTATGACATGTTATGGAAGCAAAAGTTTTGTAATAAAAAGAGGTGCATAGTAACATAGCTAACCAATAATGATGACAGCTGCTTTGATTTTCACAGCTGTTAACTGAAAATCAAAACTTGAATGCAGCAAGCCAAGGAAAAAAGACCAACTCAATGAGTTTCTTTTCCATAGGTATCCTGCTATTCACATTATCTTATACAAAAGACTAAAAAAAAAAACAAGGGCAATTTAAAAGTAATAATGTCAGCCCTTAAACAGAAAAAGTATGCTATGATGTTATTGTTTTCATTAGTTAATTGAACTAAGAAAACAGTGAAATTTTCAAAGTAAATTGCTGTGCCATGGTCACAAACACCTAGAATCAGTTAATTGCTTATGTTTAATGAAACAACAGGAGTCATGATTGGATTGACTGGTATAAACATTTCTGAGTGTGGCAGTTAGCTTTGTCCCTGTTTGTGTTTTTAATTGCTCTAGATACATTTGTTTATGCTAACTATAAAATTTGAAGAATTGGAACAAAGACCTGGTTTTGTCTGATTACAACATCAATTACTCATGCAATTATACTAGGAATGTTAGATAACCGAGTGGGAGTATGGCAATGTGCAAGTTAAATTACTAGTTAACTTTGTACCTCCTATACTTTCTATGTGCTAATCAGTTATTTTTTAAACAAAGAATATTTGCACTTGTGAGTGCATTAGGCATAGGATTTTTAGATACCTTATCCCCATTTATTAAACTGTACTTGATTTGATTTTGATTGCACAGCAATCATAAAAGTACCAGATTAAGAACAAATAGGTACTTAACAACATGCATCCATCATTAAAGTTTTCAGAGACTTGTTTACTAAATGTAGGTCAGGTGTGTGAATTGTAAAAATAGTCATTTTATGTGCAATGTGTAACAGAATGTTACTTCACATGCGAGATCAGATTTAAACTTGAAAGTTATAAACAATGGGTCGGAAGATTGAAAGTGTTAAAGAAACTGGTACCTATAGTCTCTAATGTGAAGAGCATTGTGTTTTTTAATTTTTAAAACATTGAATATTGACTTTTCAAACAGGGTTTTAATTTTATTGTTGTTTCTTTTTAGGACATTGTTTTTTCTTGTTTCATTCATCAAGCTCATTTCATTTGGCTATTACATTTTTGAGGGCAATTTTGTATACAAGTAGACTTATGTATTTAATTGTATAAAATTATTTTGTGTAATCAAATCACCATCAAAATTGCCTTCAATCATTCATCATCTTTGCAGGCACGGAGTTGCTCAAAGACTCATATTCGGTCACCATCATCATGACAGCCCTAGCCCGCAAGCTCGGCCTGAACGGCGACGGAGTCCTATCTCTGTCAGCCATCGGGCTCCTCATATCGCGTTCACAGAAACTCGACACTCTTATTGAATGGAAACATATAAGAGGCACCATGCAGACCACTGACTCATACAAAAACAAGATCTGTGTGGTCAATGTCCATAGGTTTGTGGTTTTAATTATTTTTCACTGTTGACAGTAGGTATGTGCACTGGTTTGGTTGCTTCTAGTACCTGCACAGAATGTAAAATTTTTAAGCTACTTGGAATATTGACCTAATGCATATCAGTTTTAAATGATTCGCGGTTAATTGCATTAGACATAATGAAAACGGGATATCATCAAAGCTATAAGGTAATCGCGGTCAATATCCCGTTTTCATTATGTCTAATGTATATCAGTAGTAGCATAACATTATAGCGTGAATTGCACCACTCACTATTCTTGAAAAAGACCTAAGATGTTATCTTGAACGTGCTCGCGCTTCAAATGGCATTCATCACAACTTTAAACAGTTTGACAAGAGATGACAAATGCTAAAGCGATACAGTGCGCGTTAGACAATAAGCCCACCGATTTCTTTCTCCCACATAACATAAGAGGCATTTCATATTAGCTGTCTAGGTTGGCAACGCATCTGCAAACCCTGGGGTTGAGGGTGTCTCTGGGCAGTGGTGATCACTCTACCATCAGGTGACCTACTTGCTCATTTGCCTTCCTTGTCGAATAAAAAAAAACTGCTGTGAGAGAGGTCTTGTTATTGACCTCTCCTCCTCATCGGGGCGGTGCGCCCCCCTACGTTAGTCCACTTTACGAAGCCCAAGCTACAACACTGCTTTTAGACTCAGAGTTAAAAGCAGCCCAATCTGGAATGCAGAGTTTTTTTTGGTTAAGTACAATTGAGAACAAAGATATTATGTGGCAACTGTACTATTAGTACTAATAGTTCAAGAGTTAATCCAAATTAAATACCAATGTGAAGCAATTAGTTACATTCCTATTATTGTCCCTATTATGAGAAAAGTACAGTTGTTATTGTACCTTAGTAAAAATAACAAAGTTCCAATTGTAGAAAATGTTAGACACAATTTAAATCCTGTCTCACTGTTTGAGGTAAACATAACAAAGTAAATGAAACTAGTTATTACTTCTTAGATAATTTTAATAGTTATTTTCCTAGTAGAAGAACATGAGTAAACATGTTTATGTGGCTTTGGGAATCACGGTGATTCACGATTTCATCTGTTTTATTTTTGAATGGACTTTTGACGCTAATGACATGTCAGTTTATTACTTACTACTTAATGTGTCACTAATCCACTAGGTCGTTAAATCTAAACTACCTAAGTGATATGGATAGAGGGATATGGACTTCAGGAGAGACCCTTGCATAGCAGTGGGTCATAAATTTACGGTAAAACATGTGGTTCTGAGTTGATCTAGATTAGATCTTCAATTTGTCACACCATCATCTCATTCTGCGGCAAATAATCTCATCTTACCAGTTACCACATCACAACAAAGTAGGTACATCATTTTTAATTCCCATGTCATCCTCATACCATGCCCACATTTTTTGTAGTTTGATTTGACGAAGCCTTTGCGTTTGAATTAGTAAGAAAAATTGTGTAAGTTGTATTACATTGCTGAGCTAGATCGACCACGTCTAACGCATTCGCTTCATAGACTTTCAATGTACACGATTTTTCTTACTAGTGTAAGTTCGGGATTTGGTGTAGCCAGAAATACAGTTTTTTTTTATGTAGTTGCTCAAAAAGTGGTAATGGGTAGTGGTCGTGTGGAAAGTTGGATTTTTCGCACTAGTGCTTTTTACCTGGCATCACCGCAGGCGCCGGCGGGTAAAAATGGGGCCGCGCGCGCCTGGCTAACCGCGTCGGTTTTCATTGATATTTTTTCCCAAATGTATTAAAAACCTTGTTTGGTGCACGCGCGGAAGCGTCATTTTCACTCGTTCCGAGTCTCGACCGTCGCCTCACGGCTCGGGCCTGCCTAGAGATGACTCATGCAAAATGACATAGTTTCCGCACTTGTGTCAAAAAGTATCCAATTTTTTTTTAGCAGTTTCCACGGCGGCGGTACGCTGAAGCTGTCGACCCCATTGGCTGATGAGTTGATGTCGGCGCTGCAGCAGCAGCTCGAGGGGCGGGGCACGAAGTCGAAGCGTTTGAGCAGGAGCGAGGGCGATCTCCGCCGAAGCCCCGCTGACGACGACTCGGGTACAGTCAGCAGCAGAAGTAGCTAAGCAACCGGAGCGGTCACAATGATCTAAACACGGCTCTATTGTTATGGACATAAGAGCTTGTGCAGATCATTGTGACTGCTTCGGTTGCTTAGCTACTTCTGCTGCCGGCTGAACACATTTTATAACATTTATGCCCGGTCGGGGCAGAAGTTTGTATGATGAATAGGTACGAATGTTTAATATGTATATAAGTATGTATTTATCTATATAAGTATGTTTATCTATTGTCTAGTACCCATGGTACAGGCTTTGCCTAGTTTGGGACTAGGGTCAATTGGTGTCAATTGTCCCATGATATATATATTTATCTATCTCTACCTATAAAAGAAGACCGTGACTGACTGACTGACAGACAACGCACAGCCTAAACCATTGGACCTAAAGACTTGAAATTTGGCAGACATATACCTTGAGTATCCTAGAGGTGCACTAAGAAAGGATTTTTCGAAATTCCCACGGGATAGGGAACTAGCTCGTTTTGAAATATTTCCCGGGGGCAAAACCGCGGGGCATAAGCTAGTTTATTTGTATTTACTGTGATACGATAACGGCAATGGAATCATTAACATCCTTGTCTTAGTCGTTTGTGCTAGATGAGGGACCTTTGAAAATCTTAATGTTAAAAGGAAAAAACGTTCAACCTTTATAAAATACTTATTTTGTTCAACAGGTGATGCTCGCCGAAGCAGCTGGTCCAACAGTGGGCCCTCAGAAGTGGCTCTGGATGATACTGACTTGCTCATGTTGAAGGTAACATCATTTTAATGTTATTCATAATTTCGAATATACACACATATATCACGCCTCTTTCCCACGGGGGTGGGCAGTAACTATGGCTTGCCACTTGCTGCGATCCTTACACACCTCTTTAGCCTCCTCCACATTTATGCATCTCTTAAATTTCGAATATATTCGTCAAAAACTGGTGTCACTTATTTCATTATTGCAATTTAGATTAACTTTAATTTAACAGAAACTAGAAAAAGGAACACTCGGTAATGACGTCATTGTCGAATAGTTAGACTACAAGCGATCTATTTGACGTTTCTAAAAAAGTTGCTGATTTAACTGTCTAGGCAACTACCGTATGCCGAAAATGATGCGAGGATGAATTTTCTTCAATAGTTGAATAAGCTTTGTTTAACAACACGCACACGACACGCGACACTGAATGTGGAGGATCTGGGTGCGATTCCCGGGGTTGGCATATTTCTGTTTTTTTGTGTATTCATGTTGCAGTCAGTATTTTAAAAGCAAAGTTAACCTTTGTTTGCAGGAAAGCAAGCGCATCCCCAGCGGGCAACTGTCGCGCTGCGCGGGCGCCGGGCACCTGCCGACCGCGCGCGCGCCGCCCGCGCCCGGGCAGCCCGCGCCCGCGCCGCCGCGCGCGCGGCTCGTCGCCTCCGCCACCATCGATGACTGGTAAGTCTATTTTCAACATTCGGGGATCTCTTCTGGATCATAAACTGGCTAACAACATCACCATTTTCACCAGCCTTTAAAGATCCACTGCTAGGCACAGGCCTACTCTGAGACTGAGAGGGTTTGGGCTACAGTTCCCACGCGGGCCCAGTGCGGATCGGGGAGCTTCACACGTACCATTGAATTGCTTCGCAGGAGTGTTTTGCTTCGTCGAAAAGCTCGTGATAATCTACAAATGTAATTTCGCACATAATCAGCACAATAACTCAGAGGTGCGAGCCAGGGTTCGAACCCACGATCCTCTACTGGAGAGACCTTAGGTCTTTGACACTTAGCATAAAGGGACAGATATAAATACAAGTTTTAATTTCAGAAGCGTTTTTGTTTGCTATCGCATTCGCCATTTCTTTTCGCACCATCTTATACCGTTTAACTGAAAGTGAAAGCGATACCGAGCGCGCTAGACAATTAATAAGCCTACCGAGACCCATCTCCAACCTAACATCTGCTCGGAGAGATGTCTCGTCATCGACCTCTCAGCTTAATTAAAATTTCCCCAGCATGTCCGACCGGCGCTCACTGCTGTCCATCGCGTCCGGCATCTACGAAGAAATACCCGACCTGCCCGAAAGCCTCTACACCAAAATGACGCGCGACGTCGTCGACGGACCCATCAAACCCACCCACTGCAACAGGGGCAACCAGGGTTACGGCGAAACGTTTAGCCGCCAATGTGACAGGGGCAAGTGTGGTAATCCGTGCGATGGGGCAAAGTGTAGCAGTCAAAGTGATGGGGCAAAGTGTAGCAGCCAATGTGATCTCGGCAAATGTATCAGTCAGTGCGATAGGGGCAAGTGTGGTAATCCGTGCGATGGGGCAGAATGTAGGGGCCAGTGTGACGGGGCCAAGTGTAGTGATAGTGACAGCAAGTGTGCGGGGATGAGCCAGTGCTCGCGCGTGAGCGTGGAGGCGGCGATCCGGCTGGAGGAGCCGACGTACGAGTCGGTGGCGGATTGCGTGTACGCCACCATGCGGCGCGCCGGCAAGCGCTGCCCGCCGCCGCCGCTGCCGCCCAGACTGCCTTTCGGGTGAGTTACACCATCTGACATACTAGTTTCCACGACTTATTAAGCAGAATTTAGACCTGCAAGAAAAATCGTGCAAGTTGCAATACATTGCGGCGTTCGATCGCCCACTCCGAACTTGTTCAATTTACGGCCTCGCATTGTATTGCAACTTGCATGATTTTTCTTGCAGGTCTAAACTCTGCTTTGCATTCAATGTGTCATTCATTTGCATGAAATGTTAAAGCCTGTGTCAGTACCGGAGATGATGGGGTGCGCCGGAATAATGATATTAAAATAACGCCGTCTCTCTTGGTCATTGGAACAGTCTTGTGCGTGAATCAGTAATAAAAACAACGTAACAAAGCGTATAGTATATAGCAGTAAACACTAGGTAGGTATTATTTTTGGATATGAGCCTATCCTCGCAAGAACTAAACTATTTTCTTCTCTTGGCGCAGCTCCAATGAGGGCTGTCGTGAGGTAAAAATCTGCGAGGATCGCTAGTGTCGAGTGAGGTCTATCTGTCATTCTACACCAATGAGAGACAAGCTACTGGCCTATGATTGGTGGAAATAAACAGATAGACTTCACTTGACAGCGAACCCATCGGATTTTTGAGTCGCAACAGCCCTCATTACTGAAGGTTGGCCATCATTGCTATAGTGATTGTTTGTTCGGCAGCACCATGAAGCTGGGCTCCTCGTGGAACGCGCGCGCGGCGGCGCCGGGCGATGGCGTGACGCGGCACAGCTCGCTGGGCTCGCTGCCGCGCTGCTGCAGCGTCAGCTCGGCCTCGTCCGCCGACTCGCAGAAGACCAAGACCCTACCCAAGACCACGCGCCAGGCCTTCAGCGTGTTCCGCAAGCGGCTCAAGAGCGACTCCCGCGTCATGTCGCCCAAGTCGGACGCGGCCAAAGAGAACAAAGACGTCGAGACGAAAAAGAAGAAGTTCGATTTCACACCCACCCGGGACATTTTTAAGAACTTCAAGGTCAATCGTAAGATGAAGAACTTGAAAATTACCCCCGGGAGCTTGTCCAAAGCTGGCGAGACCAAGAGCTGCGAGTTCCTTGACGAAACTGAGCACGTGACGGCCGCGCGCTGCTCTAAATCCGTCGAGTGTTTAGAAGGCAATGACGAGTTCCTCGATGAGTTGGACGGGGACTTGTCTCTGGAGTTCAACGACGAGGCGGTGGCAGCGCTCGCGCTGCCGCAGGAGATCATGGAGCTCATCCTGCGCAGCGAGCGCGTGAACCAGGTCCGCCTGAAGACGCAGATGAACGAGGGCGACTACATGCCGATGTCGCCGATCGCGCCCCCGCCGCCCATCGAGCACCACTACATCACCATGTCCCCACGAACGAACCTCGCCTGAACCGCAATCTCTAGTCTAACATCGAGCTTATACCGTTCGATCAGTCTGGCCCGCTGGCGCAGGTACGTGATATATGTTTAAGACTCGAAACCTCGGTATCGAAATATTATACGCGTGAGTATTTATTTGATCTCATTTGTAAGAGTCCGTAAGACTTGGGAGTAATAGGACCATGTCCGTTTGGCTTGACTACTGGGCATTCTTTTGCGCAGCTATTTCGATTTATATAGTATTTACATACGCGGCCTTTTTGGCTTTAAGTAATATTAGAATTAATACTATTGGGGTCGTCTCAGCACTGTTTAGGTAATCTCGTTACTATAAAAGATGCACTGTCTTAACCGCAGTTCTTTCACGTAAATGTGAACAATTTCATATCACTATTATGGTTAAATTTGTATTCGATTTTTTAAATCTGAAAGTAAAAAATCTTTGTTGCAATATGTTATTGTCCATTGTGTAACTATCTTGTACTATGTATGATACGTCAATGGATATCGTAAAGAAATGGGTTTTATATAAAGTGTTCAGTAGTTGTAAGAGGAGAGGGTCAGTGCTTTGGAAACGTGGAGTAATAGCTAAATGGATCGTGATGCGTGGTCAAACTAATTTGGCAGACTTTATTGAGACTGATCATTAATAAGGACTGCCTGACTTTATGGAATTACGCGTGCTTATTTTTTTTAATACCACATGAAATAATAAGCTCTTTTATACCCACACAGAACTTTTTTTTACAAGGAAATAAGGGTTATTAATGCTAACGCGTGTATGTCTCTTTTATATGTCTCTTTAGTATGGATAAATCTAACAATCATTGTGGTGTCGAAAATATTAAAGTAAAATACCAATGAATCAAAATGTATTGTCAGAATATTAAGATCGCGCGTGCGAGTAACAGAGTCACAATTAAAATGAACTTTTCAATTGTTGAATATTTTTTATCGTCGTTGTATTTACTCTTACAAATCTCATACACATAACAAAAGATTTTTGTAAATACGGCTTGCTTGGCTGGTCTAACTTTAATTCTTTCTCTTAGTTCATATTTCCGCAGCGGCTTTCAGAAAATGTTCAAATAAAATTGAAGAAGAACATGAATTACTCTGTACATTTCTGCCAAAATGGATTGACAACGCAAAAGCGCATAGGAAAAATATTTTAAGGCAGGGGTTAGTTTTCAGTAGCGATCAAATTGGTCAATTTTGACAAGTATTATGCTAATTGGACTGATTAAATACTGGCTACACACAACCTGAGCATAGACAAAAGCTCTTCGTGAAATAATTGGCTCAATATTTTTGCGTGATGATGTGATTTTCATCAGGTCGTGTGTATCCAATTCAGGTGAATATACCGGACGTCAGTTGACGTCTACAGCAGTAAACGCCACAGCGATGACGTTTGGTGGGTTGAGTGTGGTAAACGTAGCAGTTGGTTGAAGTGGATGGGATGTTTTAATACAACTGAATAAGGCAGGGGCAAGTGTGGAGGGGGGCAAATTATAGCTATGGGGCAAATGTAAACATGCTGCCTTTTCGGGCATATGGGTGTGTGTATAGCAGAAACTTGTAGCAAATGTATCCAAACTTAAATGCTTTTAAAAGTGCCAACATTCGGCTAATGCACAGACATAACGTGCAAACAATTTCAAATTACTTAATGAGACCCAGAAAGATGGACATGTTGCATATAATTGTCTGCCTTACTAGCTGTTAAATAGAGCGTACTTGCGTAATGTAAATTGTATTGAAGGATCTATCTCATTCAATCGAATGCGGAATGACAGTCTCACAGTCTCCAGTTGACTGCAAAATGTTACATTTCAATCTTGCTGATGAATGAATGACTGACTGATTGACATTTGACCTAACCTTGGCCACTACCTTTTGCCCATCTGTCACCGGTCCGTCTAGACAGTTACATGTATTAGTCACGTTTTACCTGATGCCTGCATTTCTGAGTCTATTTTGTTATTGAGGCAGAAGATAATTTGCACAAAGAAACCAGGACTTTTATGTGATTTTATCTCATTTAGTCTTATTAAACAATAAGTTCCTGCATAGTAAAACATATGTATGAAGTTCATTTTACAGTCACACTGCCCCATATTTAGACACACTTGTCCCGGCCAACTAGAGGGGACGTCCACTTATGCAATATCTTTATCTAAGATTTGATCAACAATGGTTCACTTTTTACCATGTGATGAAGTCTTAAAAAATGCATTTTGGACAAAGATCTTGAATAAATGGAATACACGAGTAATAGAGCCAAAAATGTGTGTGATTGCAACATAGGAGTAGGAAAGCACTGCCAAAAAGATAGACGTAAAGTGTAGGTTAGGCAACAGACATCATCTTTAAGAAAGACTGAACAAAGACTAGATCTTTTGGAAACGTTTATAATGTAAAATATTTCTTGTTAGGCGACGGGATTGTAATTATTAGAAAGTAACTATCGCAACTTTAGAGGGTTTTAATCTTTTGAACAGCACATCACGTACAGTCGAGTTCTCCAATATCTGTACACCCAACGGTTCATAAATATCTAAACACGGACCTTATGTAACTGGCATTAAGGTCTGTGTAAAGATATTTTTGAACTGTTGATTGTATAGATATTGGAGAACTCGACTGTACAAGTCTTCGTATAAAATAAACTACCCGTGTTGGCGTTAAAAAGGTTAATGATTCCTTGAATTGGCAGCTGATCCCTAGTTATTTTGTTCTATTGGCTCATATAAAACGTATGTTTTTGCTGCTAGAATTAAAGTAAACTTATTACTGTTAATAGAAAAATAATGTGAAAAATGAGAAATAACGAACGTTGTTTGAACGTATACAAGCTCATGTCTATTTTAAGTAACTCTATCATTGTCTAAAAATAATCATTTCGTCCATTTTATTTAAGTCTCATTTAACTTTTTTACTAGCCCAATTTGTGTCCGACTGATGGGAAAAGGCTTAAATTAGTAAACAAAACTATGTTTAATAAAATAGGATATTATCGTATTCAGTTTCTGATCGAGCTTTCTAATCGGCATGAGTTTGTGGTACAATTCGGTGACAGGTGATCGCTCGCGGCCGTTAATAACTAAAGGCTTTTAGAAAATAATGCTTTGTGAATGCAACTTGCTTACTTTTAAATATTTAAAAAGGCTTAAATTTGCAGTATTATTATTACTTAGAAACGTATAATAAGTTGAACATCGTGTTCTGTTTAAAATTCAACCCGCGTATTGACGACACAAAGCAAAAGAGCAAACCTCATTTGACTTATTTCATATCTATAACGTGCAAATACAAGAGGGATCGAAATTTCAATTATAAAAGGAAACATTAGTTTCATGACTACTTTAATACTTGAAGCGAAAACTTTGCATCCCTTTTCACTGTGGGCACGAAGCTCCGGTTGTTTTTAACATTCGAATAAACGGTCAAACTACCACACACGTTTTTCGGTAAATCGAAGATAAATGGGAAAAAAATAATATTTATTATTTTTCCTCATACAGTTTACATTACTTAAAAATAGTGTCTTTGTTTATCTTAAAAACGTGTGCAAAGACAAAGACCGTTCAAATTCAAATGTCAAACAAAATATATATATTTTATTTTTCATAGTGATATATGATAATAGGAGTGTGAGATTTGGCATATTAAAAGTTAAAAATAAAATTATAGAGATGAAGGGCAGAAGGAAAAATGAGTTAGTGAATTACGGTCGAATTAAGACTACTAGGCGATCACTACCTAGTTTTTGCCTTTAGCTTGTTGTCGGCCGCCGGCGTTGCCCGCATTCGAAGACTGAGGGCTTTACTCTATGTATACGGCTTGATTTGCGCTACGTTGTGATAATTTACTAATAACTTATTATATATAAGCTTTTGTTGATTTTGACGACTTTTATGTACGTGTTGGAGCCAAATATTGGACGGATATTCCAAATGTTTGACGAGTCCTATTGGTTATAAATCGCGTCTTATCGTAGGTAGCTTAATTTGCTGTCGCTTCATAGTTTAATGTAGGTTAGTTTGGTCGTATTATTATCGGTTGGACCAATTTTAGAATAAGTACTGTCGTTGCCCATTGTCGTAAGAGTTGCTGGCGTAATTAATATGAGTTTCATCATAATCACAAAGTGAAGGCTGAATTGGAAACTATGTTTATGGGAGCCAGTAACTAAGCTATGACCAATAAATAGTGTTATTATTTAATACAGTCTCGCTCACACCTACGGTTCTAAGTGACAACTGAATTGACATTTTAACTCTGTAACAGCAGTGAATAACCTTCGTTTGAGAATAACACAGTGGTCAAGAGTTGATCGGCTGCAAATATTACGGCTCCCTATCGTGTAATTTTTAAGACTAGGAAATGACGTGGGCAATGACCTCTCCGTCACCACCAGAGACAACTGACGCCGTCCACAAATGCACTCGTATCTTGGGTTGTCAGGCGCAATTTCATTGGAATCACGAGCAATTTATGTATAAAACAACACAAGTGCACACTGCACACCAAGATAGTCGAGATCAGATCTGATTTTTATTAGTTAAAAACGGCATGTGGTGGCAGTCCTAGGGCCTAGTTGCCTTGACTGGTGATGTCGATGGGATTGCGCATGGGCACGCTATACCCTCCATCCCAGCTCCAGCTGTTACTTTTAAGATCGATGTTAGTAAATTATCAGTGAGAACAAAGACTTGCGAGCTCTGTGGTGACGGTTTAATAATTTTAGCGCTGTGTTTTTAGGTCATGATCTACCTATGGGCTTTTATTTTATTCAATGTCTGATGATTTTGACGTAGATTCGTGTCTGCTTCGTGGTAAATGGGCCCGACTTACGTTCGACATATCTGATTGTTTTTAGGGTGATTGAATATTTATTTCTTCGACTTGGGCCCATTTAATACAACGGTACTTAAATCGAATTTTAGCAAGGATGTTTGATTGCACTACTTTATAAGTGAATTTAATTTACTTGTTTTACCATAAATTCTTGCCAAGATTCGCGTTTTTTGGGAAGGTGTACTTCTATTTTTGAGTTTTGTTATTTCAATCGTAAATCTTTTTATTTACTCAAATTATTTGTATTTAATCACGATCACAATTTGTTACCATTTTTTCATTTAATACTATTAGTTATAGATTGTTGTGTATGAAGCCATTAACAAATTTTTGTAGGTATCTTTTTTCTGCTGACTTTTTGTTGGTGAAAAAAGTTATTTGTATTGTAAGAATATAATATTAATATTATATTCAAGCATTTGCTATTTTTACACAAACAACGAATAAACCGGCCGGTGGCACAAGGCTGCTATTAGAATATGATACATACCTATATATGATTAGATATAATTTGCAACAGTGTATTTTTATCATCTTGCAATTTTGATCATAATTATTTCTCTGATAAGGTAGTTGAAAAGTGGCCTAAATGTAAGTTTGAAAGAAGTATATTTTTCTTAAAATAAAACATGTGAGAATAAGCTATTCGTGATTTTTAGTTTTGTTTGATTAGTCTATTTATTGTACTGTAAGGTCAGTAAGGGGATTCACATCCTGTAAATTGTGTTCTCCGAATAAATATTTGTATGTGTATATCAACAGTTATTTCATTTTATACATATTAGTAGGCATATACATATACAGTCCAGTCAAGTGTAAAAATATGCACACGATCGAAGGAACGACTTAAAATATACGTATTGGCGATAACTGAAATGAATGCATATTTTTACCTTCAACTGTACATTTCAGACGAACGATACAGATTGTATCAAGATCAAATCAGGAAGACTTCGCTTCGATTACCTCTCCAGTTATAAATAAACACTATTTAGTAGGCCTGTAGCGGTAAAGATCGTCTTAACAGAACTTTTTCTCTGTAAAGAAAAAAAAATCACTTATTTTCATCACGATGACGGTCGAATAGCCTAGTGGTTAGAGACCCTTTCTATGAAGCTTGAGGTAAAGGGTTCGATCCCCGGTCGGAGAAGATGTTTGTATGATGAATACGAATGTTTGTTCTCGGGTCTTGGATGTTTAATATGTATATAAGTATGTTTATCCGTTGTCTGGTACCCATAGTACAGGCTTTGCCTAGTTTGGGACTAGGTCAATTGGTGTGGAATTGTCCCATGATATTTATTTACTTATTTTTATTTATGTGTTACCAGTAACTGAATCATAACTGAATAATCAATTGGGTTGATGACATGAAAATACTCACAAACAACCGATGCCTAACAAAACGAATAAAAGGAGACGGTCTGAACAGAAAATTATGAATTTGTTTTGAAATGTCGAAAAAAGTGGCTGATTTGACCGAGTAGGCAACATCCCCATTGTGAAAACCAACTTGTGTGTATTGGGTTTTGTTCATTCATTCACTTTGCACGCGTACATAAACAGACCTGAGAGGCTAGAAAGAAGACATTGAATCGTGATAATGATAAATACTTTATTAGCATAAAACAAAATGCAGCACACGATCTCACTAAAAACGTTACGTATAACAGGCATTAAATTATGTCTAGGTTTGTTCGGCAATGAACTTGCACCTTGCAATACTAGCCTTATGGCACTGCGTGTATTTGTATGTTATATCGCTTTGTGTATCCTTGTTTTGTTACAAGGAAGGCAAACGAGCAAGTGGGTCACCTGAGGTAAGTGGTCATTTCCCATAGACACCCGCAACCCCGTGCTTAGCGGCAGGAATAGCGGGTAAGATGGTTAAAGATAAGTACACAATATACCTACACCACACTTTCCTATCGTTCGTGTTTCAGTATTCTCCGTGCATTGGGATATTTCCAAATACTATGCAACGGTCAATGCTACAGTCCAACGAAAAAGTCAAGAAATTAAACGAGGGCGCCACTTTCATCGTAACTGTCACATTCTTGACGTAAATTGCTTAAATATGGCAACAAATTTGTATGAGTAATTTTAGTTCCTCTTTTATCCGTTTTCTTTACTTTTTACACATCATACGATTCACGCATATTTGCGATTGGTGGGCATGGTGATAGTGTAGGTACTCAAGGTGCTCACATCTGTCAATTAATATTTAATTTGTGGCAGTTTTACTTGCAAAAAATATAATGGTATGACATTGGCAACTAAAGCTAGTCTTCGAGTCCACCGCTTAGTATGGTACACAGACTACTAAGAGATACTGATGGTATTAGTATTGTAAGGTACAAATTACATTGGACTTTTATTGCAAAATAACATGTGAGTATCCAAGTATAAAGTGAAAATATCTACACACATTTCAGATGTAGGTAGGTACAGCTGTGGCGACATAAAGCGCCACGCATTGTCCCAGGCAGAAACACTAGTCCATAGACTATTTGTTTAGTGGCCACACTGACCCGGCTTTTCTAGCGAAAGCCGGGTCTCAGATTGGTCGAGCTGGTGCGAGTCGCTCGTTCGTTACTTCAGAACATTTCGTACAAGCAACGGCCTCTTTTGCCTCAGCGACTCGAACCGAGCGGACCACTCTCCAAACAGCTATTCGAATATAATAAAAACGAAGGTCGAATAACCGCATATACATTGTTCACGCTATTAAAATTACGTATATCTAATTGATTGATGAATTGGTCAAACGATGTTTACTGTGATTTCATAGAACGTAGTGGTTAGAGCTTTGATGAGGTAGGCACGGCGCAGGTGCTCAAAACGTGAACAAAAACCTTTTCTTAGATACTTATCTATTTTTGAACGCCCTATTCGTTCCGTGTGGTTTCATCACTGTAATAAAAAACTACCGCACAGAATTTTGGTTTCCAATCTCATAAGTAGGTACAATAAATGACATTTTACAGATCCAAAAGAATACTTAGTTTTGCTCTGCCATGTGCGTCGAGATCTAAAACAATACTTGATTTACAATAACGAAAAGTTAAAATATCATTTAATTAAAAAAATATCACGTAGGTAATTACATCGTATAAAAACAATTAACAGTAAACAAAACAACATAAGAAAAGCAATAATTACAAGAGAGCTGATTAAACATAAAATATTAATAATTAAAATATCACCGGGATAATAATGCGACTAAAATAATAAAATAAAAATGCTATAATTGAAGCCTATTTTTCTAAAATAGGTATTATGATTATGACTAATTCCATTAGAATTAAACTTTACCTAAATGCAAATAAATTCTTGAGGCGACATATTGTTTCGAATAAAACTTCGATGCTGTTCAACTACCTAGTGGCTCTGAGCTCTGAGCTGATCTCGAGAGCTCATTTTTAATACATATGTTTTTTTAATTCCAAAAAATGAATCGACAAAAAGATTTCATAATAATTATCGAATCTGATCACAAAAATTTACGAGAATCGGTTGAGAAACGAGACCTATAGACAGTAGGACATACGAAAGTATTTTTGCCCTAGCTGGCGCTCGTTTGGTCAATTACACAGACCGCAGCACGAATTTCCCTAGTCAAAGGCCTAACATCTGTTGCAGGCTCCCGATTTTACAAATCACACGTGTGAAACATCAGGTAATTTAAATACTATCTAACCTAAAATAATTATTCGCAAGTCTTAATTAAACATGTGTTGCTTGGTGATGAAACGTAGCTACCTTATTTCATATTTGATCATTTATTAAAGCCCGCAGTAAGTTAGGATAAAGACGCAAAAAATGTGGTATTTCAGTAATTCTAATATTAACTGCAGCTCCATCTTTCTCAAAAGTCTGGTTGTTGGACAGTTTTCTAAGCATTATTATTCACATTTCGTTTCTTGCCGTTAAAAATACTAAACTGTCCGAAAAAAAATCGGATCCACTGTATAGAACACTGTCCTCTTTTATTTCATTACAATATACTTACTTATTGAGCACTTACATTAATTTATCGTTTTAAAAACACTAAACACAGCAATTGGAACACTATGAAACCATGATTCCCGCAAGGCATATAGTGCATAATAATTATTACATATCCTAGGCGGTACTTAACAATTCTACAATATTTTTCGATACCAATAACCATTTTCCAGTGATTTACAAGGTATATATTTGACTTTGTTCCAGACGAAATTGAACTGGGATAATTCTTGACAATTATTATGCTGTCGTTAAATAAATCTTCGTTAATAAGTTAACATTAACACAATACACGACGTCTGACTGTATGATACTGAATATTTACCCCTTTTCCAGACATGGTACGATTAATTAACCACATAAGTGTAGTTACAATTTCAACCCCAACACCAAGATATAAGATTCAAATCAAATTGAATTCACTAGAATAGTCACTAGTCTTAAAATTATTACTATTGTGAATATACATTTAGTTTTTGCTAAGCCGCCTCAGATTGGTGCAGCCTGGAAAAGGGTTAACCTTTCGACCCTTGAATTCTATTTCACGGTGCTTTTGCGAGGTTGCCGTCTATAACGTATACCTAGGTGTATTTTTTTACGCTTTGTTTACTAAGCTAGGATCGGCGTCAAATACTCTATATAACTTATAACGAATTAGCCCTATTGTTTGTATAGGTTTTGTATTACATATCATATTTGACGTAAACTTGAACGTACTTGTCTAGAAGGCAATAGCCCGTAAGATCGGTTTCCAAGCTTAACCCACTATCAGATTATTTCCCAGTCGCTATCCAAATGTTCATCCGGCGACATTAAATTCTTTGCATCCTTAATACCATTCGATTGCATTTCTAATCTCAATTCTATGTTCTCGAGATTCCAATTGTTAGGCAACTTAACAATTTTCGGCACCAAATCAGCTGTCGCTTCTTTATTTGTGATGTTAGTTGCCGGCTTTACTTCTGTCTTGATTTTCTCAGCTGGTTCATCGCTCTTGTAGTTTGGCACGACGGCGTCATCGTTGACGCGGGCGTCAGCTTTAGCCACGATGCTGAGAGAATCCAGGTTCAGCATTTTAGCTAGAATCTTTTCTTTTTCTTCTATTTGTTTCTCTAGGAGATCGTCGTTTTGAGTGTCGATGTTACTGGAATAGAAAGGAGTTTGTTTATGAGATGTATGTTAGGGTTCAAAGTTTCAGACATTATTTCGTTCTTGTAACGTGTTAAATTAAATTTTACCTTGACTTGGCAATATCATCTTCGATAAAAAGTTCCCAGTTCACATTGTTCCCAGTAAAAGTTAAAACCCTACTTCAAAGGAGTTCCAGACTTCGTCTGTGCGGAATTAGGTTATCGCTATCCCGCGGGAACTATAAACAATCTTAAGTTTTAGTTGAAGGACACAGAGGAAGAGGTCGACCTAGGCGAAGCTACTTGGACCAGATAAAGGAGAAGGCCGGCGTCGTGTCGCATCAGGAGGTCAAGGTACTGGCTTGTAGGAGAGACGATCGGAAGACACTCCACCGACAAGAGTGTAACTCTTAAGTTTGATGACGATGATCATAAGTTTTAATCTAGGGTATAAGCTGTCCCCATTCCAAGTTTGAAGCAAATCCGTATAGCAGTTTCACCGTAGGAAGTAACACACACATACACACTCACTCACCAACTTTATCATTTATCAGTTATTAGTAGGTTCATCATCATCGGCCGCCTATTTACGTCCCACTGTTAGGCACAGGCCTCCTATCAGTATGAGAGAGCTTGGGGCTATAGTTCCTACGCGGGCCCAATGCGGATTGCGAACTTCACACACACTTCACCAGCCTTATTTTTACGTCCCACTGCTGGGCACAGGCGTCGTAACTCGAACCCACGACCTTCTGTTTGAGAGGCCATACCACTAGGCTACCACGGCTTTTTGTATTAGGGTCCATCAACTTTTAATTCTCACCTGTTGCCATGGAGATGTCCCCTGGGCTACTCCCCACCACCACTCCCCCGGAAGTCAGGATTAGGAGCTGAAGCATGGAAAAATTGGCATATAACTGTCGAAACTCCTAACGTTTGATGTAGCGGTGCGTTAAAAAATCTCATTTTAGTTGACTTACCCAGGGGATTTCTCCATGGCAACGAGTGGCAATTAAGAATTGATTGACCCATTAGACAGTATGTTGTGTTATTGATGTGTACCGACCTATTTGTTTCGAACATTCGAAACAAACGTGCTGGACTGTCACACGGCCATTTGCAGATCGGTAATAAACTAGCGTTCAACTAAGTCCGTTGTTTGATTTGCTCCATAGCTGCATACTTCTCACTGGCGACGAGTATAGGATACGAAGTAACCCACGCGTGCAAAGCACATAAATGATGTATAATATATACATTTTTTTTATACAACGAGGAAGGCAAGCGAGCAAGTGGGTCACCTGATGGTAAGTGATCACCACTGCCCATAGACACCCGCAACTCCGGAGGGTTTGCAGATGCGTTGCCAACCTAGAGGGCTAAGATGAAATGCCTCTTGTGCTCGTAATTACACCGGCTGTCGTACTCTCCACATCGGAACACAACAGTGCAAGCACTGCTGCTTCATTTTCGGCGTGCTGATGACATATCTACCTCTTTCTATAATAATATGTGATATGATTGTGTGTACCTATTTGTTTCGAACATTTCAAACAAATAGGTAGGTACACACAATGATATCACATATTATTATAGAAAGAGGTAGATATGTCATCAGCACGCCGAAAATGAAGCGCGAAAAATGCTACAAATTGTGTAGCATCTTTAGCCACAATCTCTCTCAAATAAGGTTCAAACTTGCGCGCAAATGTCAAAATGTTCGGAACATGTTTTTCGATTGTCTTGTGAGCATTATGACGTATCTTTACTTATAATATCATCGGGTACACATCAGTGATACATACCCGTAAACGCTCATATTCATGAGGCAGGGACTGGTGTAGCTGACGTCCCGGCGCGCGGGCGTGGCGGCGCGCGGCGAGGCGCCCCCCGGCGAGCCGCCCGCGCGCCGCCTGCTCCTCCTGCTGTGGATCAGCTCCTCATCACACTTCCTCTCCATAATACTATTGTACAGCTTCAACTTCTTCTGCAACTCCTCAGACTTGACCTTGCGGATTTCTTCAGCTTCCGTTGAAACGTCTTTGAACTCGTTTATGATGGACTCCAAGACGTTATTCGAGATGTCGTACGGCAGATGTTTTATGGGGGGCAGCTCGAAGCACTCCTCGGCGCTGGCGACGGCGGCGGTCTCGACTAGCTCGGCCCCCGTGAGCATGGAGATGGGCGTCTCGAGCACGCTCGTGATAAAAGGCACGGTCTGGTCGAGGTGAGTGTAGTCCCGCACCGTGTTCACGGCGTGCTGGAGCGACGTCGTGAGGGACTTCGACATCAGGTTCACGGAGTCTTCTGTTGGAAATGTAAACGTTAGAGAGCAGAGCCTCTGGCTAGTGTAATCGACGGCCAGAAAATACGTCTCGAACGTCACTTAAAGTGTTATGTAGTAAATATGAGAATGGTTTGTTGTCGATACGATACGTGCCACTGGAGGCGCTGCCAATTTGCTCATAGTAATTCAGACGTAGACGGAGATCCAATCCCTGGACTTGAGCTGGCAAGAGCTGAAGAGCTGGACCGTTCCAAATGGAGGAAAATAAAATAAAATAAATAAATATCATGGGACAAATTGACACCAATTGACCTAGTCCTAAACTAGGCAAAGCCTGTATTATGGGTACTAGACAACGGATAAACATACTTATATAGTTAAATACATATTAAACATCCAAGTCCCGAGAACAAACATTCGTATTCATCATACAAACATCTGCCCCGACCGGGATTCGAACCCGGGACCTCAAGCTTCATAGTCAGGGTCGCTAACCACTAGGCCATCCGGTCGTCAAAATGCTGAGAGCCCTATGTCCCTGATACTATCCCTATAGCAGGACATGATGATGATGATGAAATCAGACGTAAACGCTTAAGACGCTTTTAGCCTCTAGTGTAACTTTTGAAACGGCTCGAATGCGCGTTATCGTCTCAATCACTATGATCAAATTGACAGCGCTTCTAGCGGCGCGTATTAGCACCGTGCTATTCTCATAGTATTTGGCATATTAACGCGAACGCGATGAACACGTATTTCGATGGTTGTCGATTACACTCGAAACTTATTGCAAGCATCATATACCTACATAATATGTATTAAGTAAAGGCCAACCGCAAACCGGCTGAAGGGAGAGAGGATTTTAGGTACAGTCGAGTAAATTAATTCCTGACCCACCATAGAACATTATCATAGTAAACGTCACAACGATTTTCTTGTCAAGCTATGCGGTGTCTCTATGACGTATACTGTGAAGGTTCCATGGTGGGTCAGGAATTAATTTCCTGTGAATGTAACATATTAAAGCTATAACGCATAAATTTCATTGTGATATTAGGTATCTAGAGAGAAATCCGCGTCTTCGAGCATTGAATTTTGTACCTAATTGCAATGGGGGCTATCGCGGGACCAGAATCCGCTATGATCGCTAGTGTCGGCGGGTGAGGTCTATCTGTCATTCTCCACCAATGACAGACAAGCACAGAGCACAAGACACAAGGCATTTCATATTAGCTCTCTAGGTTGGCAAACCCTTCGAGGTTGCGGGTGTCTATGGGCATGGGCAGTGGTGATCACTTACCATCACGTGACCCCACTTGCTCGTTTGCCTTCCTCGTCGTATAAAAAAAAGCTACTGGCCTATGATTGGAGGAAATTGACAGATGACTTCACTCGACAATGATCCAATAAGCCAAGGACCATAAAACCAAGAGGACTGCCAGTGTCTATACGATGTCGCGTTCCTTTGAAATAATAAGCCTGCTGTAGCTAGTTTTACTACGGAGGGGTCTCTGTACCATTCATTTGGTATGACATTTAGACCTCTGGCTAACACACAATAGCGCCATCTAAATTGGTTTTTTCTTTCAGTTCATAGGTGGCGCTATTGTGTTAGCCAGAGGTCTAAGTGTCATACAAAATTAATGGTACAGAGACCACTCTATAGTGAAACTAGTTTCACTGTAGTTTCGCTGTAGCTAGCTACAGCAGGCTCATTATTTTACAGGAACGCGACATTGTATAGCCATTGGCAGTCCTCTTGGTTTTATCGTCCTTGAATAAGCGAATTTTCGACTCGCAATAGCACTCATTGAAATAGCATAAAATTTAAATATACAGTGATACTATTACACATTATTGTCTAATGCAATTAACCGCGAATCATTTAAAACTGATACAGTGATACTGATAAGATAAACGTGTTATCTTCTGCCGTCCCGTCTGCCGGTACGCGCTGGCCTTTGTGTGTGTGTGTTTCAATAGATCAACATGAAGTTTTATCTTTAGCTTTGTCATTTACTCTCCAGCATGAAATAATTAGTTTAACTTGAGACAAACGGCCATAACATATGAAGTGTACAGTACATTTCTGCAGAGTCGAATCTGAGTTTAGAATCCAAACTGGTTTCATAATGGTCCTTATAAAAGTAAAATCTCTTGCTAAGTACATACGTAACTCCTATTTTAAATTTACTCGAGTCAGTCTTAAAATCTCTTGTGTGTTAGAGACTTTCATTCCATTCGTGGCGGTTCTTTGCAGATACCTACTCAATTTTTTACACTATAACATCTCATATAAATAGCAACATGCAGTCCTCGACACAAAACTTACAATCGCTCGCCATACGTGTCAAAGCAAAGCGCTTAGCCATTGCCCGAATATATAAATATTTAAGTGAAAAAAAAGGAAAGGAAAATAAAAATACATATGTAGCTTTTGAAAATAAAATATATTTATATATTAGTACAATGGCCATGCTGAGAATAGTAGTAAATTTATAAGACACGTTATACAATAGTTTCATATACAGGTTGAGATTGAGACACAATGACAGCTAAAATGGACTGGACCAATGATTTTAAAAGGCCATAAAGAGCCGTATAGATAGACTACATTTTTGCTACAGCAAAGCCTACCTATCCCTGTAGCAAACATCTTCTTTCCTATTAATATATCTGTCACATTAAAATAATTGAAATATAACATCGGCAAAAGTCGAAATTGGTATGGTGTAAGTAAGTAAGTAAGTAAACACTTTATTGTACTAAAAAAAACAGGATACAAACACAATTTACAATTTATTTTTTATTTATGGTGTTTTAATAGCAAAGCAATATCATAAAATTTACTGTAACAAAACCCATTTCTGCTTTCAGTGTCATCATAATTCACATTACAACTTTTTTGTTACTTTGAATTATTTAAAATAATATTTTGGTTTAAAGAGGCAATCATGTGAACAAGGGCGTTCACAATGATAAGTAATTTTTTTGCTGTATGTTTAAAAAGTTACATAAACACTAATTGTACATCAACTAATATGATAATTCACAAATAATAATCAAACCAAATGGAACATTTTATAACATTAGAATCATGTCAACTTAGGAGCAATAAAATCAAATAACACATACAAAAGTATTGGTCGTTCAATACATATTCAGTATAATAAAATACACAAGTTTTTCGTTGGACCCTGACGTAGCACAAAATTAAATGCATAAAGCAAATGTATACAAGAATCATTTTGTAGGTAAGTTGCAATAACTTAGCACAAATACAATAAAATGTAAGTACAGTCAGCAGCAGAAGTAGCTAAACAATCGAAGCGATCACAATAATCTACACAAGCTCTTATGTCTATAACAATAGAGCCGAGCTTAGATAATTGTGAACGCGTCGGTTACTTAGCTACTTTTGCTGCTGACTGTACATAAAAGAAGCCAACAAGAATAATACTAAACAAGCTTGTAATACTTAAAACAGGCGCAAAATAATTAAGATGCATATAAAACTAAACAATCGAATTGTTTACTTACTTAACACTAGTATTTTAATGGAATATAATAATGTCCCAAAACAAAAAAAAACTTTGCTTAGAAGAGATCTACTGCGCCTGCCAAAATTCAACAGTTCTACAATTATTTTAATAGTAAATAATAGTACATCGTCCTCGAAGATGTAAATTTATGGTAAAGGCTTGTGGTTTTTTTTCCACAAAAATATTAACATTAATATTAAAAATATATTTGGAACCATTGCAATTAATTTATGTCTCTAAGTGCGACAATTAAAGTTTATTATGGAATACCGATAGTTCTACATCAAACTGTTTTGTGATGAATATTAATTGTTACTTTTACCATTATTACACATTTACACAGTTGGAATTATCTAAAATCTTTCTATAACAAATGTGATCAAAAAAGCGAATTAGAAGCTTGGTAACATTCAATGACTTTCGAGTGTTTATTAAACGTTAATTGCTTTAATTACAATTAATCAATCATTATTAATGGTATGTGTCCAGCAGTGGGACATCTACGAAATTGGATTAACTAATAAATATAACATAAAAATGGAATGGTCCTTATCTGGTATCAGTTAATGTTTTCGCCGGCGGTAAACCAGGCATATAGCATTTCTAATGTTATAACTATAACGGCTATAGCATCTTACCGCCGACGAACGTGTTAAGGCACTATCACTTAGAACTATGTTAAAGTCCTTAGAATTCTTGGCGACTAATTATAATTAAACTTTATTGTATTACATCTAAAAACCTCTCCACTTATTTATTTCTAATTTTCTCAAATAATAATTCAATATAATCAGGATTGATTCTGTTTTATTGTGATCGTATAATACTTTACATTAATAGTTTCTTAGTTAAGCACCCAGTGTTGCAAAAAATGTTTAGATAAAGATAAACAGACATGTTGCAGAATTATTTCCCCATGGTACTGTTATAGCAAAATCAGCAAATACGCAGCTTAAAACTAAATAATACTTAACAATAACCAATCATGTTATTCTAGTAAATTATCTACTCAAGTGTATACTGTAAAATGTGCGTTTTACTTTGTTAAAGCACCCAAGATCCCTATTATTAATCTGCACCAATTCAATAACAATATGTAAGACGTAATAAGATATTTATATTTAGGTAACCCCCAAAATAAAAGAGCTGGTTTTGAAGTCGTTTTTTGTTTGTCTGTGTAACTATAGGAATCACTATAATCGACTGTACACCACAAAATGGCACTTAAAACGTGGTCGTGGGAAGACTTTGCCACTTTACCTTAAACTACATTCACCAGTACAATTAATTGCACACCCTATTTTCCCTAATTATGGTGAAAACTGTTATAGGCAGATATTTGTATGATGAATACGAATGTTTGTTCTCGAGTCTTGGATGTTTAATATGTATATAAGTATGTTTATCCCTTGACTAGTACTATATTAATTTATTTTAAAGTTTTTAAAATTAACAGTACATTGTACAGGGTGGGCGATTAATTGTGCCGGTGAGAATGTACAACACAAAACCTTTGCTCTTAAGTCAATATTTCGTTATAAGTACTTCGTTTCAGTTAACATATTAAGGCACAGTATTACTATAATAATTAATTAGAAATAACATCACTAAAAGGCACTCTTATTTTAGCTAAAACATATCGCCATCGCGCTTGCACGTTGCTTTTATGCAAGAGCAAGAGAGAGAAAGGTAGTGAAAGGTCATTGCACGAAACGATTTCTGCGAATAGACCACCTTTTAGTAAGGATTAAAAAAATGATTAGATGTTTTATCACTCAACTAGAACTATAATTGTAAAAGTCGTTTCATAGAAACTGTCACGAATGGAATGAAGAAACTAATGTCACTTACAGACGTTCCCAATATTAAATCTATCTCTTGTTTTCTTTGATCAATAATTACCTAGTGTCGTACCGCTCTTGTGTCAATTTGCTACTGACTATTTTGATCGAATATAATCCTTAAGCTGTTACAATAACGTGTAATTTTGCGTGCAATAAAAAAGATCTCACTCTACAAGTGAGCCGTTATTTCCCGAGCCGTTTTCGGCTCTGATATACCTGTAATTATTCATCGAAGCTTGTTTTGATCTACTGACGATAAAAACATTTGTCTATCTTCAATTTTACCGTCTCAATAAACTTACTGTTGGTAGGAAATCAAATCCAATCAATTGTTTATTATTTTTTGTTTTAGTATGTCTTGACTAAAAATGTATTTGTATGCCTGCGGGCGAAACATAGTGATACTAAAATACGTGTAACACCTTGTATACATGCTTATCTACCTATGTTAACAAATAAAGATACTTTGACTTGTAAGTTTTATACGAAGGAAGACGTTGACTGTGTCTTTTACAACCTTGGTTATTACAATTATACATTTTATGTTAGGACGTAAAAGATAGTTAAATAAATACAACCCAAAGGACGGAACATTCTTCGAATACTCAAGTTAATACAGATTGTCTTTAATACTTGGTCAATACAGTTTAACTAGAAGTAGGGTAAATTGCCACTAACTGGCCTCTTTAGAAAATGTCATCCGGTTAATGGTCACTAATTTGACAGTACTCTGACTCAACCTCGTATGTAAATTTCGACGAAATTGGAATAACTACCTTAGGTTGGCGGTCTAGAGTGGTTATTCCGATTTCGTCAATGTTTATATACAAGGTTGAGTCAGAGTATCGTCGAATTTTGTATGGCGATACCTAGTACGAATACTTTAATACTTTTACAATGCTCTTGGTATCAGTTCTGGATCTAGACATTGATCAAAGCGAGCGAGCGAGCTGTGGACTCGACATTAACATTAAAATTAAACTCCAAAGGCTGTAAGTTAGTAAGTAAGTAAGTAAACACTTTATTGTACAAAAAATAGGATAAAACACAAGTTACAACAATAACATTTGAGTACAAAGGCGGACTTATCCCTTTAAGGGATCTCTGCCAGTCAACCCGAGCCGTTCAGTATTCTTTGTTATTGGCATCGGAACAGCATCGCCTCGCCTTGCTTTTGTTTGGTTGGCGACGCCGATCCGGTGCTGAGCGGTTACGTGTGCGACAATCCACACTCATTCATTTCATTTAAGCACTTTAATAATTAAAGATTAAAATAATTAAAATTAAAATGGTTGCAAACTAGGTATTCAATTATTTTAATGTAAATATTATTTATTTATTATTTTTGTTGTTATTTTTACTAACAACAAATTACTTATTATAAAAAACTTGGAATTAAATAAATGAGTATGAGTAAGAGATCAATTTTAATGTCAATGACGACTCCACTTGTCACTTGATTTTGCATTGAAAAAAGTTAAGTTTTTTTTAATGCAACTTTAACTTAATGCATTTTTTCACTGTCTCGTATTTTTAATATGCGGTCAGCCTCATAAATAGCTGAACACTTGAGTACTTTGCCGCTTTCAGTAATGTGTCACCATTTCAAGCTTCACAGTATGGTTGTTTTTTGGGTATTGGTATGTGCTCGGCTATATCTGAGGCTGACTGTACCAAAATGAAACCAGTTATTGGAGCTAGGAATTATTTTTTTGTGAACACCACTTAACTCTTATTTTAAACATGCACCAAAAAATTTGGTCCGAATTTAGAGTCAAATATAAGTAACTAAAGATGTTACCTACTTTACGAACTTTTGTTACAGTGGAGATCTTCAATATCTGTACAACCAACCGCTCAAAAATATCTATAAATAAAATACACAGACTTTATTGAGAGTCACATAAGGTTCATGTTTAGATATTTATGAACGGTTGGCTGCACATATATTGAAGATCTCGACTGTACAGTACAAGCTTCATATGTCAATGTCATCTGAAAACTTTTCTAAATTAATCGTTAAAAGAAGCGCAATCAAATTACTCAAATTAGTCGTTGTAAATTCCTATTGTCAATCATGAAATTTTATTCGTTTGCCAATTCTTCGGTCACCAAAACTCTATATGCTGCACCCACCTATAAAGGCAAGTCAACTCCTGAAACTAGCCCTATGCTACCTATTGCTGCGCTCCTGACACGCAGAGCCATAAAACAGCCAACCATAAACCATAGCATTTTCATCACACTTGCACGTACAGTGTCATTCTATGGAACTTGCTAACTATGTAACGAAACCGTCATATTGATATTGTCTCTGAATGATGAATTCACAATGGCGGTTTGTTTACATAGTTAGCAAGTTCCATAGAATTACACTTTAACAAGGGTCATAACATGCAAGCTAACTTGGCTTTTTTGCCTTAATTAAAACCCTCGGACCTTTTTTCTTCTCATAGCGCCCAAGGGCTGTAATGGCAGATTAAAAAAAATACCTGTAAAAGAGCATTTAACCGCCAACATACTGAATAAAAAAAATTTAGTAAGCCGTCTTTGCGATATTAGACTTTTAAATGAAAATGTCGTGAGTGTACTAACTCTTCTAACTTGTAGTTGTTTTTATATACCAGGGATGGCCAAATTTTACACATGTGAGGTCTATACTTGATTTCAAAAATATTTCTTGCGGTCGACTGCAAGTTTTGGCGCGAATATTTAAAAGAATGGTATTTTTTCCTAATTTTCTATTAAGTTCAAGGTAAATGTCCGTGTCCGACTGTAGGGCTAGCACGACTGGCCGGGACTTTGTCGCGCGAGATTACATTACCCGTCCCGTTGCATCCTCAGTGACAGAAAAGGACGGGCGAGATAGAAGTCCTACTGACGTAACAGTTGTCACCTTCAACCTTGTCATAGCGACAGACGGGTGTCAACCATGCATGTGGGTTGGGCATTGGGGTGTCGGGCATTAGGACGTTTACCTTATTTAACACTAGAGGGTTACATAATTACATCGCCTTCGCTGTCGACCGGTAGACCGCGGTCAAGCTTTAGGCCATCCCAGTAATTTGAAATAAACTGAAACGTGTATATATAGGAGTTTTTCGCTGCTACCAAGGAGGAGTGTCAAAGCCCATACTTCGAATCGTTCCCCGCAGTCATCTTAAAATTCAGGCGATTTCTAGATGGCTCCAAGGTCGTAGCCAGCGGGTCAAATAATAACAAAACAGCGGTACGAATGTGTCACTCAAGCAAGGTAGATGGCGCTGAATGTAAATAAGAACGATTCAAAGTACGGGCTTTGTCAATCCGTTTACTTTCCATGATCCTTGGCTGCTACCAACTATTGCTCGGATGGCGTAGTCGGTACCGCGTCACCACGGTATGGCGGAAGACCTGGGTTCGAACCCCAGTTCGAGAATTTATTTTTCTGGGCTTTCCGTATATTTACACTTCAGTTTGAAATTTGAGAAATCATCCCTGTTGTATTCGTTCAGATTTAAACTTTCGCGATTTTCTCACATTATCATGATACTCGGGAATTAATCGCGTCCAATTTAAATACCTCGACGTTTCGGACGCAACATCGCGTCCAAAACGTCGAGGTATTTAATTTTTTACGTGATCAAGTCCCGAGTATCTTGATAATGTATTCGTTTAGATCCTTTTAACGCTGGTGCGGTCAATGCCCCCTGGTGGGTCAACGGCGCGCGAACAGACCTGCGGCGCGCGCGGCGGGCTCGGGCGCGTGCGCCAGCCGGACCAGCGAGCGCGGGCCCTCCAGCACGAAGATCTCGTCCGCGTTCACCGCCACCGACAGGATTCTGCGGGGGGGGGGGGGGGTTACATGGGTCAATCAACTTTTCATTGCCACTCGTTGCCATGGAGATGTCCCCCGGGTAACTCAACTAAAATAAGATCCCTCTTCCCCCAGTCCCTTCGAGACCATGGACGCATCATCGCGTCCTAAACATCGAGATATTTAAATATGATTTTTTTACGTGATCAAGTGATGAGTCCCGAGTATCATGATAATGTCGTCTAATGTTAGATTATCCAAGGCACCACTCCATCAAACGTTAGGAGTTTCGACAGTTATAATATGCCAATTCCTTCATGCTTCATCCCCTAAGCATGCAAATCCTGACTTTCGGGGGAGTGGGGTGTTAGAAGATCTTATTTTAGACGAGTCACCCATGGGACATCTCCATGGCAACGAATGGCAATGAAAAGTTGACCCAAATATTAAAGTAGGTATCAAAACTATAAATCCTTTGTATAAAAAGTGTCGCCAACTCAACATTTTCCAAAAGGCCAACTTTCAGTAGTCAAACTCTATAGGCCTGTTATTGAAAAAAAAAAAACAGTAACAAGACAGCGGTCGCGCGACTCACCGCCTGAGATCGTCGACCACGGCCGCGGCGCGCAGCGAGTGGGGCTCCAGCACGTACAGCCGCCGCTCGTCGTGGGCCACGAGGAACTGGTCGCGGAACACGCGCAGCGGGCCCAGCTGCGGCTCGCCCGCCGCGCCGCGCCGCCCCGCCGGGTTCAGCAGCTCCGCCACCGTCAGCGGGTTGGAGACGGCGTCCTGGGGGACATGGGAGACAATCACTACACTGGCATTATAGCAGGGGTGGGCAGCCACTGGCGTGTAGGGAACATGGGCCACTAGGGAAGGTTATTGAGCCACAGACGGGCCGCTACGAAATAAATGACACTAAAACTTTTTTATATGTTTTATGAACGACCGAATAGCTTAAGCTTGGATGTTAAATATGCATATTAAGTATGTATTTATCTATATAAGTATGTTTGTCCGTTGTCTAGTACCCATAACTTTGCCTAGTTTAGTTTGGGACTAACTCAATTGAAGGATACACGGAAATAACAAGTCTATTGTCTAGTCACTTTTTTTAAAACGAGATTTTATTCTCAAAATATAGAGCACTCAATAGACTATAAGTTACCACTCGGTTACAGGTACTAATATTTATGTGACTTGTCTTTTTTATCACTTTAAAAAAAGATGTATACGAAAATTACATTATTCCAAACTTTCAAATCGCGATAACTCAAAAAGGTGACTAGACATTTATTTATTTATTTATCTGTTTACATGCAACATGACATTTTCTTTCAGTGTACCCTTCAATTGGTGTCAATTGTCCCATGATATTTATTTATTTTATTTAAATAATAGCTGTCGTTATCCCGCCGGAACTATATAATTTTCTCGAATAAAAAGTAGCCTATGTTATTCCTCAATATTCAAACTATCTTCTTACCAAATTTCATCCAGATTGGTGCAGCGGTTTTCACGTGAAGAGGTAACAAACAGACAGCAGAGAGACAGAGTTACTTTCACATTTATAATATTAGTTAGGATATAAAGACCTTGAACATGAGCGTGTGGTGCACGGCGCCGGTGCGGTCGGCGCGCCATAGCCGCAGGCCGGGCCGCGCGCAGTACGCCACGGCCTCGCCGCCGCGCGCGTACGAGTGCTGGAACACCGCGCCCAGCCGGCACAGGCTGCAACACGTTACACGGTATGTTACAAGCTGTTGTACAAACATGCTTAAAAATACTATCAGGGGTCAATCAACTTGCAAGTGTTGCTCGTTGCTATGACGACGTCTCCTCGGTCACTCATTAAAAGAACGATTTTTTAGGTTGCAAACGTACCAACAGTTAGGAGTTGTAACAGTTACAAACACAAATAGTTTATTTAAATAAGCAGTTTTTACAAAGGGAAATATCCATCAGACTCCAAACTAGGCTAAGCCTGTATCTTGGGCGTCTGCGAGAGCGATTAACAACATATTTCTAAGTTACAAAACAGAAGCTTGAAGTTGTAAGCTTATTTCTTCATGCCTTATCTCCTAAGCATGCCAGTAGTATACATGACAACCATTTTTCTAAGCAACTGTATCACTGTTGTGTTCTGAGTAACGGGACAGAATAACAACACCAAAAAGTTGATTGACCTCAGGTGCATTGACTTTCTAACACCATGGACTTTGGATCTAGTCCAAAATTCACGAAAAATGTGTCCCAGTACAACACGGCATTTTTCGATAACAGCCATACGTCACAGCGCTGTCGTTCGACCAAACTAAGACTGACTGACGCTCGATTAGTGGTATTTTTTGCAAATTAGTGGTCTTTTGTTTCGGACGTTTTCAAGCGCTAACCCCGGGAATCCGGCACTCTCACTGACCGAACGAAACGCAACAGGGGTGCTGTCGTTTCAGGCCAATTTTCTGCGAGAGGGTGGTACTTCCCGGGACGAACCAGCTCATTCGTACGGCAGCAAATAGCTACAGTATGACTCTCCCACTTCAGGTGTCCTCCGAGCTCCTAATACCAGTTCACTTGGAACAACAGCACACGGCGACTAACTCACCTCTTGCGCTCCCGCTTGCCGAGCTGGCTGACGTGCCACTTGTTGTCGCGCCGCTCGCACACGATGCTGCGGTACAGGCTGGACACGAGCAGCGTGTTCTGGTGGTAACTCATCTGCACTATCTCGTGCTCCTCGTTCACTATCTCCATGGATTTGCAGAGGTGCTAGAAAAAGAACAATAAATAGCACCTCTTCTACATAAATCGCTCCCATCGTCTGCATTTCCGGACGGGTACAATCAAGGGCTCTTCAAGACTAGAGCGAATGGGCCCTTACTGAACCAGCGAGTTACACCGCCTCATCTGCACCTTCCATCAAGTGAGATAGAGATCAATCACTGGTCAGTTTATAGTAAAAAATAATAATTAAATAGCTATAACCTGGGTGGTGTTGTAGAGCCTTTTTTTCTGAAAAAACACCACCCAACTAAAAAGTCTAGAATTAAAACGATAGACATTGGCATTGGAAATCTATAACACGAATGAAATCGCAGAACAAAGTGTTATTTATTGAGTACCCACATTAATTTATTACTTTAGCAAACGAAGTCGCAGCCTTTGTAGAGGGAGACCTTTTTATATGTTAGACATATTCAAAATGGGATGTTGACCGCGAGTACCTTACTAGGTATGTGGGCTCCCGATATTTCGACGCAGTTACATGCATCATGATCACGGGTAGAGTGACGTTTTGAATAACTGTCTATAATGTTATTCTGATGTAATGAACCGCGATTTTTTTTTTATAATTAGTTAAAAAGAACAAATAATTCGTAAAAATATGTCAATGTGTATTATAAGGGCAGAGTTCATTACAATTAATTTTAGACTTTTTACAGATCAGCTGATATTTACCTAATCTATTTTTTTTTCAATGTTAAACAGGTACTAGAACATTGTTGACCACTTTCTAACATACTTTCTTTTTGTCTATTTCGCTACGTTTTGTGCCGAAATATCCACAATAATCATTCATTTGAATCCTCTGATTATGCAATCGCAAATAAAAACGGGCTCATGTGTACCTACTACACTGTCTGTGCTGTCGAGTGTGTGAGACTCATTCCAGACCATTGCCAGTTTATCAGTACACTAACGATATTTTAACTGAGCGGCAAAATACAGATAAAAGCCCATTAACCTTCAGATAGCATTTTAAAACAGTCATATAAGTAGGAGTTTAAACTTTGAAAACTTGAACTTAAAGTTGCAAATGGTTTGAATAAGGTTGAGGTACGAACTCCATTAGTATTGACCTTCGTAAGTTCTTTAACGTCGTAGTGACGTTTTCTGTTACATAAAATCAATAAGTCGTTGTTTTTATACTTATAGTAACATACCTAGTGTTTTACAGTAAGCTGCGGGGGGTACCATGGTTTGGGAAGTATTTAAATATCACATGACATACCGTTTCTTTTGGTTAATGTAAACGTCATTGGATCGGTTTCATTTTATTGGTTACTAGCTTATAAATGCCCTGCGGGTTTGCCCTCGTGAAATATATCAAAATGGGCTAGTTCCCTATCAAGTGGGAATTTAGAAAAATAACTTTTTAGTAGACGTCTATCACATTCAATAAGGTATATAAATAAATAAATAAATAAATATCACGGGACAATTTGACACCAATTGACCTAGTCCCCAAACTAGGCAAAGCCTGTACTATGGGTACCAGACAACGGATAAACATACTTGTATAGATAAATACATACTTATATACATATTAAACATCCAAGACCCGAGAACAAACATTCATATTCATCATACAAACATCTGCCCCGACCGGGATTTGAACCCGGGACCTCAAGCTTCACATGTGCTTCATATGTGTGCCACGCTAGCTTTAGTGGTTTAGGCTGTGCGTTGTTAGATCAGTCAGTCAGTAACGTTTCTGTTTTATATATTTAGATGTCCAAGGAGCGGAATTCTCATAGCAAAAATCAAAAATCACCAGGGAGAGAGCATTGTAATTTTATCGACTTTTCCAGTTATCGATTATTTTATGTAGTTAAAATTTAATACAAATAACAAGACATTCAAATGACCAAGAGATAATTTGAAGTAGGTACTAGGTAGATTAATATGGATATGAGTGGCAACAACACAAAATGAATGTAACTTACCGGAAAAAAAGGAAAAACTTACTTTTTTTTATACGACGAGGAAGGCAAACGAGCAAGGGGGTCACCTGATGGTACCATTGGATGGTTTTGTACATTTTCGGCAAAAAATATTTACTTATTTCATCTTTATTGCACAAAATAGAAATGTTACAGAAAAATGTTAAACGTCGATAACAAGCGAAGAGTCGATTCGATAACATCGATAAAACTTATGTTCAATCCCTCGTGAAGTTTGATTTCTGCTGTGAACTATTCCGCTCCTTGGTTATGTCACATGTAAGAATAGGCATTATATATGTTAGCTTGGATTAAAACGGTACACTTGACCCCTGCGCGTACGCAAACGCCGCAGGCAGCGTCTTGCGAATTGAAGCCGTCGCATTTTCGGTAATATGAAAAAAAACCGGTCAAGTGCGAGTCGGACTCGCGCACGAAGGGTTCCGTACAATGATCTTTAAAAACGACAAAAAAATCATGTCTGTCGTATGGGAGCCCCACTTTAACATTTATTTTATTCTGTTTTTAGTATTTGTTGTTATAGCAGCAACAGAAATACATCATGTGTGAAAATCTATCACGGTTCATGAGATACAGCCTGGTTACAGACGGACGGACAGCGGAGTCTTAGTAATAGGGTCCCGTTTTACCCGTTGGGTAGAACCCTAAAAAGGAATAGACAGTACTTACCATGTAGAAGTCAATTTCAGTCATGATAATGACGCCATTTTTGTCTCCTGAGAACAGCCGCATCCCATTCTTGGACCACTCGATAGCTGTGATCTTGCCTTTGTGGAGGTCGCCTATCGTGTACCTGGGGGTGGAAAAATAATACTTATTGAGTCACCTGCTGGTTCTTGCCAAGTAGGTTTATTTTCAAAACTGGTGAAAGATTTTAAGATCTCCATATGAATCTACATGTTGTAAATAAATCGGACTAAAGAATGTAATTTTTGACCTCAGTATTGTATAAGACAATGAAAACGGAATATTGACCGCGATTACCTTATAGGTTTTTACCTTATATGCATCATTATCACGGGCAAACTCCCGTTTCAATATCCTGTTTTCATTATGTCTGATGAAATTAATCGCGATTCATTTAAAACTGTCTCAGTATCGTAGTCGAAAATAATTCAAATTCAAGCATTGCTTTTTAACCATGTCTTTTTAATGGGTCCTGCTGAAAAACAGCGTTGCGGCTCGCAGCAACATTATGCTGAGTGGGTCCCATTTCACACTATTCGGTATTTCTCTAAATTTTAAATAGTTATAAAGTTTCCGCTTTTGTTTTATTTAGTTTTATTTTTTTTAATTTTCAAATGTACCTACTGCTTTTTTGTGTGTGTCGAATTTGTATGAATAAATGTCTCTCTCTCTCTAATTAAATAAACACAGCTGAAACTTGTTGTAGGTAATTGCTTGATACTTAATATTGTTTTTCCTCAATAAGTAGGTACTTGAAATTAAAACCACAAAATAAAAGCTGGCCAGGTTTCGTAAGCTTAAAAACTCTAAAAAGTAAGATTCGCCAATGCACCAGGAAGGAAAATTCATTATTATAACATAACAGTTACACATAAAACAACGACACAGGCCCTACGAGACAGGCTACGCCTAGTGGAGGGACCAGTGTAATCCTACTGGAAATTAGTTGCTCTTATAAGTTTACATGTAAAGTTATTCCTATTCTATTATTGTGATTACGACTGTCCGTGTAAATTTGTAGAGAAATAAATATTTTTGTATTTATTTTTCGTATAAAGGCAATACATTTGAATAAGATGAAGCATGTTTTGTACATAAATCTATACTAGGAAAAAAAGACTACAACCCGTTCTACTAACAAGTTTAACATTTAAACGAGCGCACCACTTTCTTCGTAACTGTCACATTTTAAACGTAAATCGCTTAAATATAGCAACAACTTTGTTAGAGAAAGTCCCCTATTTTATCTGTTTTATAAATTTTTTGGCCAGTCCATAATAACATAATCTATCCATACAATGCAAAGGCTACTTTTTTCATTAAATTTCTTGTGTTAGGGACTTCCAGTATTTTATATTCCTGGATTCCAATCCCATAATGAGAGTTATCGCGAGTCAAAAATCCACCAGGACCGCTCGGGTCGGGTGAGATCTATCTGTCATTCTCCACCAATGAGAGGCAAGCTACTGGCCTATGATTGGTGAAAATTGACAGACCTCATTCGACACTAGCGAATCTAGCAGATTTTTTAGTCGCAACTGTTAAAATGTGTAAAGCATTCTTATTAGGTAGTCTATGTTTGTCTATGCATGCCGTTATTTGTGACAACACTGTAATTGTTTTTTTTTGTTTTCTTCCTCTTCCCTCTGGTGTCACCATACGGTCATGTGTTAATTAATTTTGTTATAGTAATTATAATTAGAATAATAGTTCAGTACAAGTAAGCGATTCATTTATTCGTATTGATGACCAATACAGGATTTGAATGTATCCGAAGTATTATTTCTGCACTGCAGTCATTGCCTCGATTCCCGCTCCAGATACGCTACCGACCTCCACTCTGCTCTTCAGGTTATGGGCCCAGATATAACGAGGTATATGATTTGCAATAATACAAGTATTCGCCTTAATCCATTTGATGAGGCACTGATTGCACCAAATTGGCAACGTGTTACTATCACCTAACCTCAAAATGCCAAACAACGAGGCAAGCGCTGCGAGCGCTGCATCTGGCGCCGCTTCTCGCGTCGCATCGGGCGCTACTCCAGGTGCATTTTCATCTTCAACATTTGTGATTGGCGGTGGATTCAACATTGAAAAATTAGAAGGCGCTTCAAATTATAATTCATGGAAATTTGCTGTAAAAAATTCCCTTATACTGGAAGGACTGTGGGAATGTGTTACAGGAACTGAATTAGACCCTATCAAAATTTCTAAAGCACTGGCTCGCATATCATTAAGTGTGAAGCCCTCTCTCTATCAACTATTATATAGCATCGACACAGCTAAAGAAGCTTGGGATAAACTCCAATCTGTATTTGAAGACAAAGGTTTGTTTAGGCGTGTCACATTATTACGCCAACTTCACCGAGTGGACTACTCTAGGTGTGAAAGTATGACCGTTTACATTGATTCTGTCTTTACCATAGTACAACAACTAGCTGACATCGGCAAAGTCATCGAAGATGCTGAGATAGCAGAGATATTACTATCTGGTCTTCCGCAGGAATTTGACACGTTAGTATCAGCCTTAGAGACCGCATCCATGACCAAAGTGCTATCGTCAGAGCTTGTGCGTGCTCGCTTACTTCAAGAGGAATTTAGAAGAGCTAACACCAATGCAGAAGGTAATTCAACGAGTGCTCTTGCTGCTGGAAACTCATATACTAACTTCAAAAAGAAAATCATCTGTAATTTTTGTAAGAAACCTGGCCATATGAAGTCGCGCTGCTTCAAATTGAAGCGACAGAGGAAAGAAAATAAGGAAGAACAGACTGTGTTCGCTTCTTCGTTTTTAGCAGCTGCAGAAAACAAAGATTTCATTGTGGACAGCGGATCATCATCGCACATGTGTAGTGACATTGACTTATTTACTAATTTAAAAAACAGTAAAGTTTTCATTACCTGTGCTGACAGAAAAACAAAGTTAGAGAGTTCTGGTGTTGGTGATATTCAAGTAAGCATTGATGGTTATTGTAGAAATTTAAAAAATGTAATGTATGTTCCACAGTTGAGTGAAAATTTGCTTTCTGTGAGTAAGATGTGTGAGAGGGGCATGATCGTGGTGTTTAAGGATGATGATTGTCATATTTATGACAAATGTAGTATACAAGGCAAACCCATTATGACTGCTAATTCAAATAAAGGTATTTATAGATTGAAAACTACCATTGCAAAGAAGCAATCGATGGCTGTCCTACATCAAGTGCAGGAAGCACAGACTGCAAGGTTAGCTGGATCTCATTGTTCAAATGCTAATTTATGGCATAGTAGGCTAGGGCATTTAGGTCTTAAAGGTATGTGTGCTCTTAAGGAGAGTGCTGCACGTAATGTATCATTTCAGGTTGACAAAAAGGACACCTATCCGTGTGTTGCCTGTCTTCAGGGTAAGCCTGTGGCCAAGGCTTATCCGAAGAGGTCTACAAGACGTGCGAGCCAGCTTCTAGAACTCATACACAGCGACGTGTGCGGCCCTATGACGGAGACCAGCTGGGGTGGTGCAAGGTATTTATTGACTTTTACTGATGATTTTTCTCGAAAAAGTTTTGGTTATTTATTAAAAAGAAAGTCTGATGTGTTAGCTTCTTTTGTTAAATTCAAAAATTTCGTAGAAAAGCAGACTGGGTTGCGTATTAAATGCCTGCGTTCTGACAATGGTGGCGAATATGTCAATAAAGATTTTAAATCTTTCCTGGAAAAGGAGGGAATCGCTCACCAGTTGACAGTACCATATTGTTCTCAGCAAAATGGTACCAGCGAAAGATTTTTTAGGACAACGATGGAAAAAGCTAGGTGTATGATGATTCATGCAGGTCTCTGTAACCGTTTTTGGGGTGAAGCTGTGCAAACAGCAATCTATTTGAAAAATAGGAGCCCTACCGCGGCGTTAGCAGGACTGGTACCCGAGGAGGTCTGGTCCGGACATACAGTTGGTCTCGGACATCTTCGTGTCTTTGGGTGCATAGCATATCCATTGATTCCTGAGCCTACTCGTACAAGTAAGTTGAATGCAAAGGCAAAATTGTGTATATTCGTTGGTTATTCCGAATTGACTAAAGGATACCGACTTTTAAACCCATCCAATCCGAGGAAGATAATTTTATCTAGAAATGTAAATTTTATTGAAGATAAATTTTATAAGAATTTTAAATGTATTGACATGGATAATAATTTATTTACTAATAATAATGATGAATTGTTGATCTCATTTAGTGAATATAATGACGAATTGAATAGTATTAATAATAATTATAATGATGAATTAAATAATAACAATATTCTCAATTCTAGTCAATCTGATCACAATTCAAGTCCAAGTTCAAATTGTACATTAAATTCTAATAAGAATATGAATCATACTTATGATTTTTCATATGAATTCACAGATGCCGAGTCTGGCGAGGAGAGCGACGAGCACAGCGAGGCAGTGCAGGCCTGTGCTGATTGCGAGTCTTCTGCTGAGGAGCTGGAGGAGCAGCCGGCGACTCGCGGGGACGCGACAGCTCAAGGGCAAGGTGCCCCTAGTACAGGTGATCCTGTGACTGTCGGCGGCCGCCCCACGCGCAGTACACGCGGTAAACCGCCACTTAGGTACGGCGACTATGAAATTGGTATGTACGCCAGCTCTATATTTGAAGAGCCTCAAACATATGAAGAGGCTATTGCATCATCAAACTCATCGGATTGGCAAAATGCTATGAAGATAGAGTATGAGTCGCTTGTTCGAAATAAAGTTTGGGAGTTAGTAGATAGACCTTGTGGCACTAATATTATTAAGTGCAAATGGGTGTATAAATTAAAACATGATACATCTGGAAACTTTGATAGGTATAAAGCTCGCCTAGTAGCTCGCGGCTTTAGTCAGAGGCAGGGTATAGATTTTTCGGATACTTTCTCTCCAGTCGTGCGTCATACAACTATGCGCATATTGTTTTCATTAGCACATCAATTGGATATGTCCATAGAGCACATTGATGTCACGACAGCATTTTTGAATGGTGACCTTAATGAGAGGATTTATATGGAACAGCCGAAAGGTTTTGTCTGTGATGAAGGAAAAGTATGTATGCTTTTAAAGAGTCTTTATGGATTAAAACAGGCCAGTCGCATGTGGAATCTAAAAGTAAATAATTTACTGTCGAAAAATGGATATGTACAGAGCAAGTGTGAGCCCTGTGTTTATATTAAGAAAAAGGCAAAAGATCTCACCATCATAGCTCTCTACGTGGACGACTTTTACATTTTTTCGACTTGTGATACAAAAGAATTGTTTGATTTGTTAAATACTAATTTCTGTGTCCAGCATCTTGGTTCACTTACTAATTGTCTAGGCATGCATGTAACTAGAAATAATAATGTTTTAATTTTGGACCAATCTGAGTATGTAAAACGGCTCCTAAAGCGATTTCAAATGTCAGATTGTAAGCATGTGTCCACTCCAATGATTGTTAATAGTAAGCTTGAAAAACCAGACAAAAAACCTTTAGAAGATAATGTGTACCAATACAGGGAATTAATAGGCTGTCTGATGTATTTCTCGGTTTGCACAAGGCCTGATATAGCTTTTAGCTGCAGTCAGCTTAGTCAATATCTAACTAATTTTAACAAGAGTCATTGGGTAGCTGCAAAACGTGTACTTAGATATTTAGCAGGTACCATGGACTTGGGTCTTTGTTTCTATAAAAGTAATAATATAAATATAACTGCCTATGCAGATGCTGACTGGGGAAACGATTTAAATGATAGGAAATCATACACAGGCTTTGTTGTAAAACTAGGTGGCAATGTAGTAAGCTGGGAAGCTAGAAAACAGCGTTGCGTAGCTTTGTCTAGCACAGAGGCGGAATATTTGGCCATAAGAGATGTTGCTAAGGAGTTGTGCTTTATTAAAAATTTCTTGAGGGAATTTATTGATAAACACTTTAATATTGTTATATTTAATGATAACCAAAGCGCACATAAATTGTTGCTGGCAAAAGAATATTCACATAAGCGCACCAAGCACATTGACCTACGATATCATTTTGTTAAGGATCTTATATCAAAAGGTAGAGTCAATGTTAAATATTTGCCCACTGAAAAAATGACAGCTGATGTACTTACAAAACCCTTGTGCAAAAATAAACACTGTCGTTTTGTTGAAGATCTAAATTTAAAATGTTTAAATATGCTTAGATAGTGCTAAAGTTTTTCTTTTATTATTGTAACTGTTCATGTAGAAAAATGGTACATAGTTTGCATAGTGTTTCTTAATTATAGAGCATTTTTTTTTAATGTAATTTTAGTACTGTAAGTGCTCATTAAGCTCTAATAAGAATGTGGGGTGGTGTTAAAATGTGTAAAGCATTCTTATTAGGTAGTCTATGTTTGTCTATGCATGCCGTTATTTGTGACAACACTGTAATTGTTTTTTTTTGTTTTCTTCCTCTTCCCTCTGGTGTCACCATACGGTCATGTGTTAATTAATTTTGTTATAGTAATTATAATTAGAATAATAGTTCAGTACAAGTAAGCGATTCATTTATTCGTATTGATGACCAATACAGGATTTGAATGTATCCGAAGTATTATTTCTGCACTGCAGTCATTGCCTCGATTCCCGCTCCAGATACGCTACCGACCTCCACTCTGCTCTTCAGCAACAACCCTTATTTAAATGGACCACTTTACTATGTTCATAATCATACAATACTCGGTAAAAAAAAGTTAAGTAATGAACAGACAAAAAAAAATAAGTTTAATTGCAAACATCACTTTTTATACATATGTATCCTAACTTCTTAACTAATATTTTAATGCGAAAGTAACTCTGTCTCTCTGTCTGTCTGTTTGTTACCTCTTCACGGGAAAACAGCCGCACCAATCTAGATGAAATTTGGTAGAAAACAGTTTTAATATTGAGGAATAACATAGGCAACTTTTTATTCGGTAAAATTATATAGTTCCCGCGGGATAGCGATAACCGAAATCTACGCGGACGAAGTCGCGGGCAACAGCTAGTTATTAATATATACAAGCTCTTTGTTAACTTTAAAAAAACAACAGAAGTTATAGCTATTACCAGTCATTCATTACATTAATATAAAATTCGTCGCGCGTGTTGGTGCCTACTAAAATTGCAGGAATACTTGATGATTCACGCTTTAGGTATCTTTCGAAAGCGCGGAAAGTCCCTTGTTCTGTGTTATCTGCTCAATTGCTTTATTTAATAATAATACAAGGCTGTATGATTTGAGTTGAGGTAATTTTGTGAATATGGTTTTTAGAATATACCATTGTTTTTAGTTAAACTCTACTTCATTATTGCAGTTTACTTAAAATTTTGCTTTCGAAATTTGATCTAGTACATCCACCACTCAAATGAACTTGAAGTCCGGTACCTAGTCAAGCTCTCCAATATCTGTACAACCAACCATTCATAAATATCTATATAGTATGTATAAACATGTGTCAACAGTTGGCTGCGTAGGCATTGGAGAACTCGATTGTATGTCTAAATACCAGTTTAAGAAACACAAGTGAATAAAGTACCATCCGCTGGAAAGCTTGGTCCATCTTGAAAAAAAGAAAAAGAGATTATCGTTTAGCATGGATTCCTTCCTGACCTTTCAACCTTAGGTTCCACCTTGGGTTTCAATGTGTCTGGAATGTTCTCAGGGTGCTCCTTAGGAATTTGGAACACAGTGACCTGTCCGGCCGCATTCCCTGCGGCCACCATGTAGTCCACGGTGTTCACGATCTGCACACATGTTACGGGGGTTGCTGCAGCCTGTTGGAAACGAAATTTCATTGGCATTAAAATTATGAATGGTTTTTAAGTTTGTAAGTCAAAGTTTGTAAGGTATCTGTTATATATTAGGATGTGGGTAGGCATGACCTGCCTACTTGGAGACTGCAGGGTACCCTCAGTCTTGAATCTAACCTCAAGTAAGTGGTGTACATTACAGTATGATAATAAAGTAAGTGTTGCTTCTGACTTCTTTTCATGATAAAAAAAAGTAAAACCGCCTTAAAAAAAACCTTAGCAAAAAAAAGTTGAATAATCCTCTAAAACAACAATAAATAAATAAAATAAAAATGCATTTATTTCGGACGGGATTCGAACCCGGGACCTCAAGCTTCATAGACAGTCTCTAACTGTTATGGTAGATGGTACATCACTAGTTTTGACAGCCCGCCTTTATTACCGATTTGGGTGTCAATCATATATACTACTGTAGTCTTTGGTGTCAATCATATATACAGGCATAGCCATAAAAAAAAAAAAAAAAAAAAAATCATATCATATATACTACTGTAGTCTTTGGTGTCGATCAGCTTGTGTATGGTGCTCAAGGATTCTTGTTGTTTTATCTAAATAAATGTTATAAAGATCAAGTTGGAGTTTAACTACTTCCACATGGTGGCAGCGGTGTTACCTATAGTCTCCGAAAATGGGAAACGACGGGAAGGTCGAAGATTCTAAAATAAAGAGCTGCATGGAAAGGTCGGTGCAGGTTAAGGCGCCAGAAGAGTTCAGCTTTCGCTCCGAGAATGGGGAAGCATGGAGGAAAAGATTCCTCAGATACCTATTATTATCTGGATTGCAACATGAGGACGATAGAATCAAAATCGATTTGTTTTTGTATACGTTGGGAAAAAACGCTGAACAGCTGGCGAAACAACTCAAAATAAACGTTTTTGAAAAGGCGGTACAGGAATTTGAGGCGTATTTTAAGCCCAAGAGGAATGTGATTTACGATCGCTTTAAATTTAATTCAAGAGTGCAGCAAGAAGAGGAGTTGATAGCGGATTTTGTAAAGGACCTGCACAGTCTATCGGAGTCATGTCAATATGGGGAGTTGACAGAAGAGCTAATTAGAGACAGGATCGTAGTTGGGTTAAGAGACAGACAGACCAGAGAGCGGCTACAACTGATGCCTGATTTAAAGTTGGAAGATGCAGTAAGGCTGGCACTTCAAGCGGAGGAACAAAAGAAAGAGTCAAAAGTTCATTTGGAAGGAGGAATTGGAATTAAACAGAGTAGGAGTTAGACAAGGGAACAATGATAGAAACAGGAAGAAGTGTGGACAATGTGCAAGGTTTCATTTTGAGAATCAGGGCCCAGCGGCAAGGCTTCAATGTCTGAAATGTGGCAAGACGGGTCACTATGCAAGATGCTGCCGAGATTGGAAAAAAGTGAATCAAATGGAAGCTGGAGAGGAGTTTAAAGTCAACATCTAGGTGGGTCTAGGCGGTATTAGTCTTAATGAGCAGTTTTTGATAGGCAAATGGGTTGTCAACACAAAAAATATTGTAGAAAATTGTCCTAAATGTATTCAAGAACGAATTAACAGTAAAGAGCCTCAAGTAGAGGACATGCCAAAAAGGGCATGGCAACAAGTAGGCATCGATTTGTTTATGCACAATAGCAAATGGTATGTTGTAATTATTGATTATTATTCAAGATATCTAGATATATTTCAACTACATGATCTGACAGAAAACACTATAATTAAGCATTGTAAGGAAACATTTTCTAGGTTTGGTGTGCCTGAGGTAGTACGGACTGATTGTGGTACACAGTTTAAAAGTAAATTTTTGGAGTTCTCAAAGAAATATAATTTCAAACACATAACCAGCAGTCCTTTTTATGCTCAAAGCAATGGTTGTGCGGAGGCAGGAGTTAAGGTAGCCAAGAATCTGTTAAAAAAGAATGAAGATGTTCAATTAGCATTGCTAGTATATAGAAATACACCATTGGAATGTGGATATAGTCCAAGCGAATTGTTATTCAATAGAAAAATTAGAGAAATTTTTATGCTCAAAGCAATGGTTGTGCGGAGGCAGGAGTTAAGGTAGCCAAGAATCTGTTAAAAAAGAATGAAGATGTTCAATTAGCATTGCTAGTATATAGAAATACACCATTGGAATGTGGATATAGTCCAAGCGAATTGTTATTCAATAGAAAAATTAGAGAAATTTTGCCCATGTTTCCAGATAAATTAAACGATATAACTAACAATCACAATAGTTTTCAAACGAAAAGGCAGCAATTCCGAGCCAATATGGCTGCAAATTACAATAATAAACATAAAACAATAGATTTAAGTGATTTAAATGAGAGGGATATGGTTTGGGTAATTAATCTTAGAAAATATGGCATGATTTTAAGAAAGGCAAAGGAACCAAGATCTTATTTTGTGGAAGTGGAAGGAGTTACTTATGGAAGAAATAGATGGCATCTTATACCAGAACCTTTCTTACAACCGCGCAGGAATCAAATGGATATTAGTCATGGGGGCGTAATTGAGATTGAGAATTGTAATAAGGAAGGAAATAATAGTAATTCTAATCTAAGAAATGAAAATTTGTCAGTTGAAGATGTGTTTAAAGGGATTGATGGTAATTATGTATAGGTTGTGGGTGAGAATGAAGATGGGACGAATGTTCTGATGGACCAGGAACATGAAGGACAAACTGTTGTGAGTGTGGACAGAGGTGTTAAAGGCGGAAGTAGTCGGGTAAGAAGCAAACCGAATTGGATGGATGATTATATTGTTTCTGAAGAGAGAGGATCTTATGGTAGATGGTACATCACTAGTTTGGACAGCCCGCCTTTATTACCGATTTGGGTGTCAATCAGCTTGTGTATGGTGCTCAAGGATTCTTGTTGTTTTATCTAAATAAATGTTATAAAGATCAAGTTGGAGTTTAACTACTTCAACACTAACCACTAGAAGTAAGAAACATTTCATTAGTTTTAATCCTGTGGGTGCCCATTGATAAGAATAGACCATGGGTGCAGCTGTACTGGATTCTGGTCCGAATTATAGAGGGCTATGAGACAGAAAACTAGGACTAGTAGGTCCCACATAGGAATCAAGAGTGTTGGGCCCTTACCCCTAGCATTAATTATGTTAATAAATAAATAGGTAAGTGAGTGATTACTTCAAATCAAAATTAACTTTTTTTCTTTCCATACAGTTTTACCAAACACAAAAAACTTGGGAAAAGATTTCACTTAAAATTTGAAAGATGGTCTATTAAAAAAATCAAATTCTTCTAATTATCAGATATGCTTTAATCTGATACAGACAAGATACTCTACATTAAGACCAGAGATAACAAACAACACATTTAATTGAAATCAAAAACAAACACTTCATTATCATGTTTACTTCAGTAAATTTATTCTTGTTATTTTTAAAACCGGAAACTGAACACGTAATTTAAAGAATGTTTACAAAGCAATATCAGTCTGAACCTGTTCTTGTTTTTCAATGTAGAAATTTCCCCAACATATAATCTATGCAAAGTAAAGTACGACTTAATTAATACAGACTTTAAGGTCACCTTGCTACAGGCTAGCAGACATTTAAATTAAGTTTATGTTGCATCTGATTTACATAACAATATAGCAATCAAGTTTACAAGCCAACAAAAAACGATAGTGCTGTAACTATTGCGATAACTGATGTTGAGTAAACATGTTTGATGCAGTCAGCAGACTGATATGTAAATTAAGATTATCTCATCCAAAAAACATTAAATCAATATTGATTTTCCGTTGTTTACTCGCATGTTTAATTCGCTAATCGCGTGGCGAAACCCGTAGATATTAGAGAAAGCGGTACAAGGTCAACGAAAGCAAAGCGCAGCATATGGGAGTTGTTTACTCAGACCGTACCTCGCATCGCAATCTTTGGATGTTGCCTTTCTTCCTGTCGTACCAGTACACCAGCCCCACGTTGGTGCCCAGGGCGATGTAGTCGCTTACCGCATCCACACAAGTCAAACATAATTCACTAGAAAATATACCCGTCTGAATCCGAAGTGGAATTAAATTCAAAATATGGGTGCAAGGTGACCATTCGCGCACAAATGCCTCTTCGGCGCCACCCGTGACTTCCATTATAAATCAATATCTTCACTGATATGCAGGCGAACGAAGCAACCATGTGCAAATTATCATCATTGATGTGATTATTTTATTTGTTCTATTGAGACTCCGATGAACCTCACTCGAAATAATGAGTTTTGACTGACACTGACAATTTTAAACATGACTGCCAACATCAGAATTCGGCAACTTCGTTCTGGTTGCCAGCTTACATTATTGTGTTAAAATAAAAACCGATTATAATTATTTTATTGGATTACATCACTAGAAGTACCAACTTAGATAACCGAACTGTACACTTGTCATTTTCTTGTCAAGCTCAAGCTGGTTCGCTACTGATGACCAGCTCATAAGTTTATTTTATTTCAAAGAATTCATACGAAATGGCGGATACAGCTACAGAGCTTCCTATAACCATCGAAGGTGTGAAGGAAGCTCTTAAAAATGTTACGGACCGGCCACCATCTAGTATCGAGGGAGTCGCGATTGCATATCTGAGCTTAGTAATTATGGCTATTTTGCCCATATTTTTTGGATCCTTTCGATCAGTGAAGTACCTGAAGGAGCAAAAGGTATGTGCTATTTCTGTTTTGTATTCATGGTTTTAGATTTTCATTTACTTTCACTGAAATATTTGCGATCCAATCAGGAGACTGCACGTTTCGCATTGGCGCCGTGGCATATTAAGTTGGCTCACGGTTGTTTACGCGTATCGTGCGTAAATAACTCGACAAAGTCATGCTTTTATCATTTATGAATCGTACGAGTTCATATATCTTGATTTTATCATATTGTCCTTTGAAAAAGTTTTTTTTTCCTATAAGACACTTATTGGTTTTGAGTTGAGCAATGAAAATATAAAAAATATCCTCACTCTGAACTGAACAGCTACAAGGAAAAGTAGCTTTGTATCGCGAATTAATGTTCTTTGAATGAACTCAAAATACTTTTTTCATTAGTACTAACATTCCAATTTCATGCCATATTTGTTACACTTGATGTTGAATTCTAACTTATTTATTATATGTGGCTATTCAAATCATAATAAGAACATGTCTGTTGCATTCTTTTTCCTTAAGCTCAAATGATGTTTTTGTTAAAAAAAATGTTGCTTTATTATAGTACGAAGTAGAGCTACATAATTGCAATGGCTAAAAAATTTTAGGTACATGAATCTTACTTCAGCAGTGATCCTAGGGATCAGCTTGCAAATTAATGATTTTCTATTAGTGACTTCTTGCAATAATTAACAATTAAAGTAAAATAAATAAATAATTTGACAATGATTAATTGAATTTTAAATGAAATACCTATTGATAATAAATTGATAATAACAATGGTGATTTATTTATCATAGAATTGATCATTAAGAATATAATTATATAATACAATGTCAAGGTTGTTCAATGAAGGTCTATTTTACAATACCAGAAAATCTTATTTGAATGCAATGTTAAACAACTTAATTTAGGATTTAAACACACAGGTATACAGTTTTTATTTGAAGTGTATATGAAGTGCAAATAAAAATCTTTATCACAAGTCATTTCATAACTAATTCTTATTCTTAGCATTTATTATGGTTATTGTTTATCAAACAATAATAGGAACACTGTACTTTGAACAATCTACACTTTGCACACTGGTTATACCTGCGTTGGAACCTGACTTTGGCATTATCTTTATATCTACCTATCTTTATAATAATAGCTTTAGAGAATTACCATTTTCTTCAGGTTTTTTTTTCAATTTCTCTACTTATTCTGCTATTCGGAGCAGAGACGGATCTACCAAATCAAAGATCACAAAAATCGGTCCAGACACTCTTGGCTTGTAAATGGTGTAATTAATAATTAACACGACTAGTCATATTATATACCTATATATATAGATATAGGGAAATGTGAGGGTCAAGGGTATTGTATTATAAATTAATTTCTGCTTATAAAACACCACTGGTGAGAGTTAACATTTACAATGTCCTTAGGCCATCCACTGGCGATGTGAGATTGTCATTCTATTGATGCTTGTCGTCCGTGCCACCAGGAGTCTGGCGAGCGGCACGAGACAATGTCCAACAAGGACGCGCTGATGTTCCCACTGATCGCGTCGTGCGCTCTGTTCGGGTTGTATGTCTTCTTCCAAATCTTCTCCAAGGAGTACATCAACCTGCTCCTCACGGGGTACTTCTTCTTCCTGGGTGTGCTTGCACTGAGCCATCTTTTGAGGTGAGTAGAGATTCTTAATTCATTTCTAGGTTGATTTGATTAAATGTACACACTTACATTAAGCTTTGTTAAGATCTGATTGGAAAATTGTGAGGAAATAATGCCCAATTCACAGTTAATTTTTAATGGAAATCTACATTTATCAGATAACTCAGTGTAGATTAAAGGAAACTGAGCATCATGTAACTTCATTAAGTTCTTTCTTCAGACATACAATTATAGCAAATCTTCTTTCCTTTTTAACCGACTTCAAAAAAGGATAAGATTATATGTTCCACTGTATGTGTTTTTTTTTAATGTATGTACATTGATTACTCTGTCAATTGTAGACCGATTTTCAAAATATTTTTTTTATTCGAAAGGGTATACTCCTGAGGTGGTCCCATCGTCACCAAGTCATGACCTGATGATGGGATCCCAGGGAAATCAAGGTCAACCCTCAAATTTTATAGGCACATATTGTGTTTCATATGTTTTCTAAGGCCATTCAGGTATTTGCGTCTGGTAGTCGTCATCTCATGTTGATGAGCTGATGATGGAAGATACAACTCCTTAAGGGTTAGGAGTTGGAGGATAATTCTGAAAATGTTAAATCAACATAAAAGTGGGAAATAAAAATCTTTTAACAAAAAAGTAAAACCGCCTTCAAAAAAAACCTTAGAAAAAAAAACTTAAAATAATCCTTTAAAGCCTAAAGTTTCTGTACCGGGCGTTAGGGTATGGGAGAAATATTAAACAACCGCTCTTTTCGATATGCTGTGCAAGACGATTTATTTCAAGTAAGTTTAAAGCTAAACATCTTTTGTGACGGGTGGCGTCATCTAGTTACAAGAATGTACTGACATTCTTGTCAAAGAACTCACTCTCTGTCACTCTATGTTCAAAGAGTAACTGTACTCTTTGAACATATCAAAATATCATGCAAATCAAACGAATTTAGCAAACAATAATAATAACAATTAACCCAAACAGTTTCATTGCCTAGCACTAACAGAAATATGAAGTTGGTGCTTCATTCAAAGACTATTCCGCTCGCGCCGCACCGACTTCGTACTTTTGCTAGTGCTAAGCCATAAAACTTTAAGGCTTTAGAGGATTATTTTAGGTTTTTTTTCCTCACACTTACAATTATAATAAATTCTCTTTCCTTTTTCCTCATAAGTACTTATCAAGACCATATTCCTTAAGTTATTAATTATTCAACACAACATTGCATTGCATCACCAGTAATAATAATTGTTCGTCGAAATAAAGAATAAAATGAAACTAGTGGCTTTGTGAGCTGTAGAGCTCGCGAGCTCATTTTTAAATGTTCTTAATATTTTTTACTCTCAAAATCTAATCAACAAAACACAAAATTTCACTAGAATCTGCTTATTTTTGAACATTTTTATTTTTTTTACTCCTTCGTCACTCGGCAAATTTCAACAGGTGTGAAATTTGAAAATTGATGCCGTTGATGAAAAGTTCAAATTCACTTTTGACACATGTCTTATAGAAAAAATAAAAAAAGAACTAGTCAACAAAAACTTCTATACATATAATTATAGAACCTCACAAATTTTCCCGAGAATCGGTTGAGAAATGCCATCTGTACAGGAGAACGGCCGGACAAACGCCGGACATTTTTGTCCAGGCCGAAATGAACACGCTTAGCTCGCTCGGTCAAAAGTAACCCCCTCTCCTCCCCGCAGCCCCATCATCTCGTTCCTAGTGCCGGCGTCGGTGCCCAACGTGCCGTACCACATCCAGTTCACGCGCGGTGAGCGCGACGCACGCGCCGACCTCATTAACTACAAGTTCAGCAGTTACGACGTCATCTGTGTCTGCATCTCGCTGTGCCTCGGCGCCTGGTATCTGTTCAAGAAGGTTCGTTGTGGTGTACTCCTTGGGGCGAGCTACCTGATTAATCAACAAATTGATTTTTTAAGGTTCCACACCTCAAAACGAAGAAAGGAACCCTTATAGGATCACTTTGTTGTCTGTCTGTCTGTCAAGACCCTTTTCCTCTGGAACGCGTGGAGGTAGCAAGCTGAAATTAATATCAAATACTCAAGCCTGCAGTCCTTTGAAGCTGTGAAAATTCAAACTTCTAGGTCAAGGCAATCAAAAGATACAGTCATTAAAAAGGTCGTTTCCATACAAATTGCTGTACTGTGAAAACCTAAAGGGTACTTCCAGTTGTCCTAGAAACTTGAGATTTGGTATGAAGGTAGCTCTTATAGCACAACCACTAGGAAAAATCTCAAAATTAGTGATGTTTATGAATAAGGCCCTTAATGTTTGTTGTAATTCTTTGTTACATTTTATCCGCAACCGAAATTGAAAATACTGTGCAATATCTTTTACATGGGCTACATAGAATCGTTAGATTAGGTTTACTTCATAACTTTCCTGAAAGTGGATTTTTTCAGTATGATTTAACTGTATCAAGACAATTATTCGACCAAATTAATAAAACTAGTGAAAATCGCGAAAGTTAACACTAAAGGGCGTGACGGACGGACGAGCATTACCGCGAGCCTGGCCGCCGTCTCACAACACCGCGGTTTTACCAGCGCACAAAAAGCTTTACCGGCGCGCCAATAAAACCGCGGTAAAGCTCGCCAGTGGACACCCTTAACCCACCACCCCTCCGTGCCCCGCAGCACTGGATCGCTAACAACCTGTTCGGCATCGCGTTCGCGATCAACGGCGTGGAGCTGCTGCACCTCAACAACGTGGTGACGGGCTGCATCCTGCTGTGCGGGCTGTTCCTCTACGACGTGTTCTGGGTGTTCGGCACCAACGTGATGGTCACGGTCGCCAAGTCCTTCGAGGCGCCTATCAAACGTGAGTACAGCGCATTATCCATCACCACTTTAGGTCACAGCTGACATATCGTCCATCTCCACTTTAGGTCACAGCTGACATATCGTCCATCTCCACTTTAGGTCACAGCTGATATATCGTCCATCCCCACTTCAGGTCACAGCTGACATATCGTTCATCTCCACCTTAGGTTACAGCTGACATATCGTCCAACACCACTTTAGGTCACAGTTAACATATCGTCCATCCCCACTTCAGGTCACAGCTGACGTATCGTTCATCTCCACTTTGGGTTACAGCTGACATATCGTCCAACACCACTTTAGGTGACAGCTGACGTTCGTTCATCACTACTTTATCAAATGTTGTGTATGTTATGCTACTAGCTTCAGCTCCAACAAGGAATTTAAAACTAAAAAAGCTTAAGCTTAAGGAATTTAGCTTTTGCTTCTTACGAAATTCAAGTTATGTTATTATTACTACCTTGTTCGGAGAAAAAAAAACCATTCCGAAATAGTGGTTTTCTCATTTGACACACTGTAAAACCGCGAATAGGTACCTATTTTGAAATGTAAATGTGATTGTCTGCCTCTGCTATGCTAACTATATATATTCAAATCGACTTAAATTATACAGTTGCTTCGCCCTCGACCTCGTTACAACTACAATTTTTATTTTCTTTACAATAAGGTTCAAAATGTCTAGGTTTGTGGTTGTGCCGTTCATGTGACTTCCGGGGTTTTTATTGAATAGTATTTACTGACTTTAAGCAAATGAATTGAAAAATGATAATCAGTTACATTTTTGGCGCAAAGCTTAATTTGAAAGCATTCATTCATGGTTTACGCGGGCCCAGTACAGCTGGGAAATTTCACACAAACCTTAAGAATGTAAATGAAATGTAATCTAAATTAATTAAATGTCATTGTTTATTTCATTTAAGTTCGTAATTGTCTTTGTTTACTTTGTAGTTTTAGTCCATTGTACATTTGTTTTAAATAAATTAGCCTTTTTGTTAGTTAGTACATTCTGAAGTTTAATCAAAAGTAATCCAAAGTGAATTTACTCAAAACAGACGATTGAACTCTTTGTGTGTATTTTCTTTTCTTTATGAGTCACATGTTACTGTTACTGGAAATAAATACTCGTTCTTACTGAAAAACTGACGGTAAGTTACGAATGTAATTTCACACATAAATTCTGAAAAACTCCGAGATGCGAGCCTGGGTTCGGGTTCAGTTTGATCTCGTTTTATTATCACCACCATTCTTTTTTAAGTCCCACTGCTGGACACAGGCTTCTTCTCAGAATGAGAGGGCTTGGGCTATAGTCATCATTTATTTATTTATTTATTATCAAAACAATTTTACAGCATTACAGCAAAGCCAATGCGCTATAAAATTTAAAAATAAACAACTCACAATGCAAAAAAAGTACATATAAAAATTAAAACAAAACATTACAACTATTTAGGGAGTTTTAAATCATCATCATGTCAGCCGAAAGACGTCCACTGCTGGACGGCGGCTCCCCCGCGGCTCTCCACTCAGACCGGTCTTGTGCTTTCCGCATCCACCGCGGTCCCGCAATCTTTACCAGGTCGTCGCAAAGCTATAGTGCCCACTGTAACTGCTATTATTAACCCAAGAATCGTATCCCCAGTGGTGTTCCCGCAAGACCTGCTGGTGAACGGGCTGAGCGCGTCCAACTTCGCGATGCTGGGGCTGGGTGACATCGTGGTGCCGGGCATCTTCATCGCGCTGCTGCTGCGCTTCGACAAGAGCCTGGCGCGCGGCTCCGAGTTCTACTTCCGCGCCACCTTCGCCGCCTACATCCTGGGCCTGCTGGCCACCATCCTGGTCAGTCGCGCTACCCGCTAGCCTCACCCTACACTTGGGCCATCTTGTAGCAACGCCACCTATACCTATACCTGTAGCTAGGCCACTACAGTCATGCTATGTCGCTACGTATGTAGCTACGCCACCTACAGTCACGTCAACATGTAGCTACGCCACCTACAGTCACGTCAACATGTAGCTACGACACCTACAGTCACGCTACCTATAATAACGGCATCCTGTAGGTACACCACGTACAGTCACGCTAACCTGTAGCTGCGCCATCTATAGTCAAAGCATTCTGTAGCTACGACACCTCCAATCACGCCAACCAGTAGGCAAACTACGCCATCCTGTAGCTACGCCACCTTAAGTCACGCTAACATGTAGCTAGACGCCACCTACAGTCACTAACCTGTAGCTACGCCACCCAGTAGGGTACGCTACGCCATCCTGTAGCTACGCGACCTACAACAGTCACGCCACCCAAAAAGGTTGGCGTTAGCGTGACGACTTACATTTTTGTGGTGTTTAAACTTTAAATGGTTAAATTAGTTTGGTAGCAGAGTCGTAATGTTTGGTTTCCCTTTGTAGATAATGCACGTGTTCAAGCACGCGCAGCCGGCGCTGCTGTACCTGGTGCCGGCGTGTCTGGGCACGCCGCTGGCGCTGGCGCTGCTGCGCGGCGACCTCAACGCGCTGTTCAAGTGAGTGGGCTGTGGACGTTGGGGGTTAATGTAAACACCACAGTGCCTTGAGGAACACCCGGTGCGCTTTAGGAGCAAGTGGGGGCGCTTTGGGAGCAAGTGGGGGCGCTTTGGAAGCAAGTGGGGGCGCTTTGCGGGGGTGGTTTCTAGGTGCCTGTAGATTTTTGACCCGATGTGTTCTGGTCGTTTTTCGTAATTTTTTTTTTATTACATATTTAATTCTGTGTTGTATTTTTTTTAGATCGGAATAAAATAGAAATCCATACATATAATCGTCCCACGATAACTCTGCATAAGATATTAATTGGCAACCCAGAAAAATCACGCTGTGGTAATACTTTTTTCATGTCACTCAGAAATTTCTTTAATTAAAAATAATAATGATAGTAGCAATTTAAAGTTGCTGTTTTTATTTTAATATGGCTCTGTCCATAGGAGGACAATTTTGCCAGTGTTAAGTAGGTTTTGCCGTTGTACGGTAATAAAAATCTAGAAAACGAAATATGAGAGGTATTTTAATGGTGGATGGTGAATGAACGATGACCTGTCTAATGTTAAATCTAATCAAAAGTTCAAAACGGTTCAAAACGTGTTGTTTGACTATAAATCAGTGTTGCCATAAACAAACTTTAGATTTCTACTGTTGTCAGTTCGTTGCAGAGTTATCGTGGGACGTCTATAGCTCAAAATAATTTTTTTATGCATGAAAAAAAAAAACAAAAGCGATTATCGCTTCGTTCATTCTGACGCCTTTGCTTAATATAATTTTCACGTAACGATCAAAATACTTCGTGGCTACTATTTTTAACAGACTTCAAAAAAGGAGGAGGTTCTATGTTCCACTGTATGTATATTTTTTTATGTACGTGCACCGATTTCTCTGTCAATTGTAGACTGATTTTCAAAATTATGATTTTATTAATAGTAGAGTATAGAAAGAGTATACTCCTGGGGCTGTAACATTGTCACCGAGTCAGGATCTGATGATGGCATCCCAAGGAAATCTAGGGTACCCCTAAAATTTTATAGGCACATGGTTTTATATATCTTCTAAAGCTATTCGAGAATTTGCGTCTGGTAGTCATCATTTCATGTTGATGAGCTGATGATGGAACGTACAACTCCTTAACGGTTAGGAGTTGGAGGATAATCGCTTAAATATTAAAAAAAACATAAACATGTGAAATAAAAAAAAAACAAAAAAGTACAGTTTAGCCTTTAAAAAAACAAAATGTTCCTCTAAAGCCATGATTTTTACGGCCTAGCACAAATATCAAGTCGGTGCTTCATTCAAAGAATATTCCGCTCGCACCGCACCGACCTCAAATTTGTGCTAGGCCGTAAAAATCATGGCTTTAGAGGAATATTTTACGTTTTTTTTTTAAAGACGGTTTTACTTTTTCTTTTGAGTAGTATATCTAGTTATCTGACGCACTTGTTTAATAATAATTACTTAATTAGTCATATCAAGCATAGACAGCTTATCACACTCAATGTTCGAGTCAATGTCTGGCAGATAAGTGGAGGATATGGACTCTGCCTGTGATGTCACCGGGGAAAGTTTGTGGCTTTGACCTTTAAACGTATTCTTGAGATAACTCTTGACAGGTTACTTAAGCATTGTGTATTTATCTTGGTTCTCATTAGAATGAAGAATTAGCAAACTACGGAGACGAAATCGCTGGCAACACCTAAAATAATAATTTATACCTACCTATAAAACAGTACTTAATGTGACTGACTGACTGACAACGCAAAGCCTAAACCACTGGACCTAGAGACTTGAAATTTGGCAAACATGTACCTTGAGTATCCTAGAGGTGCACTAAAAAGGGATTTTTCAAAATTCCCACGGGATAGGGAACTAGCCCATTTTGAAATATTTCACGGGGGCAAAGCCGCGGGGCATAAGCTAGTTTGTAATAAAATTGTCATGGCCGATACCAAATAATGTCTCTAGACTTGGGGTAGGATATTTGCATGAAATCCGTGTCGTTTGTAATTTTATCAGTGTAATTGTTACATTATATGAGATGTGCTGCTTGAGAGACTATGGCCTCTCAAGCAGCACATCTCATATAATGTACCTATGGGTCAAACCACTAGGCCATAACAGCTTTTTTTTATTTACAGCTACGAAGACCAGCCAGCGATCGTAGAGGAACCGAGCAAGGTCAAGAAGACTGAGTAAAGTCCTCGGCGCGCGCGCAGCACATGACAAGCGGGGACCAGAACCCCGAGCACGTATATTCGAATCCTACGTTGTCGTATCGCCATCCAGAAAATTCACACTCAATCTTAGTACCAAATGCGCCCACGGGGGGCGCTGTTCCAAACTGTTACGTAGCATTCGAATGTTCGCGCTAGGGCCCCATCGCTACCGGTTTAGGTTGGGCGAGAGTGTTTAACAAGTTTTAAGGCGGGATTTAGTATAAGCTGAATTTATTAAGCGAGAACGGGAAAATTGTGAAGATTTTAACCACCGAGCACCTTAGCAATCGCCGTGGCGCTTAGTTAAAAGAAACCTCGATTAAAGAGTCATTGATTTACCCATTGCGGTATATAAAAGTCGGGTTTTTAATTAGCTGGAGTAAACTGACAGTTACGAGCGCAGTGTGATTAAGGTTACTGTTTAATGGTTTGACTTTTTAACAGACTTCAAAAAAGGAGGAGGTTCGCAATTCGTCGGAATAATTTTTTTATCAATAATTTAGTCAATCTAGTGTCAGCGATTACGATTACACGTATTCGCATTCGTTCTTTTAAGAAATGACTTCTGAGTAACGAATTATTTATTACAACTGTTAAATCACTCCAGATAATTAAAATCCAACTTTAGGTAGGGTTTAGGTGCGGTCTTACCTTTATAATTAAACCTGTAATTTTCATATGTTAGTGTATTCAAACAGGCGACGGGTAGATACTTTCATTCACTAATTCAACCCATTTGTGCCAGCTTTGGTTTCACGTATACCTCGCCTTTTGTATGGGTGCTCGGTGATTTTCAGTAACAAATGGATTTAAGCCCACAGACAATCGGTGCTGTGATTTTGTATCCTGATAGTTTTCTTCGCTTAATTACGAATGTATTGTATAAAGCTAAAGTTCGAATTTTGATATTCAGATTTTTCGAGCTAGTGCGGGACGGCGGACTGGGTTTGTCTCTCTACGTTTAAAATTTCCTCCAAATAGTGACCACTCAAAGGTTGGCTGGCAGAGATCCCTTAAAGGAATAAGTCCGCCTTTGTACTCAAATGTTATTGTTGTAACTTGTGTTTTATCCTGTTTTTTGTACAATAAATGTATTTTCAGAAGATTCGCACAATTAAATCGTGGTTCATTGTCCTGGCCACTAGACATAAATTAGTCTTATTTAAGGTCCAATTTCAAATGAGACGAGACTTCGTAACTTTCGCTCAAACTAAACTATGTTATAAATATTTTTTATGAAAAATCGTGCATTTGATGAAATCAGTTTTAGAACTTGTCTGAGAAATACAATGACTTCCGCATAATATCTTCCATTCGTATTGGCTATGGAGCAAGGCAAGGCCGATGTGGTATTGTCATTTGAAAATGACCGTATGAGTAATTTGTCGAACAAGATCATTTATTTGTCATTTTGAAGTGATAATATCGCTTCGCCAAAGAAAGCCGTAGCTCAAAATATGTGCATAATTTTGCATAATAGGTTGTATTTATTAGAATAAAATAACGCTTTCCACGCTGGCCACACCAAGGTTTCTTTTGCCCTTGGTCGTAATCATAATAATATATTCTATTTTCTACGTTGTGTTGTACTAGCTAAATTAAATCATATTTTTGTGTACTGTTCTGTTTTCATTGCAATTGTGGATATATAATTAGTTTATTAAGTTTATTTTTGTTATTTAAATTTAATTCTAATTTTTTTACGCCGGAAGCGAGTCACAATTTTCTATTTCTGCACTAACAACACTAAGTATACACACAGTATACAAGTAACAGCACAGTTAATGCAATTTGAAATAAAGAAGGCGGCGAATCAGTGCTGCCAACATTCCGACAAAGATGGAACATTGTACTTCTGTAAAATAGTACTAATCAACTTAGGACGTATGTGTACTTACAAAGTATATTGGTACTTGATAAATGTGAGAATATTTTTGGTCTTTTTATCAACTCTAAGAATTCCAATCGAGCGTGAAGTGTGCGAGGTGGCGGCAGAGCCAATTGATGAAATGTAATAAAATACGTCGAAATCTTACGAGTTTTATTTATAAATATCATATCACACTTAATTACAAGCGTAGAGCAAGTGGTAGCAGAGCTTAAGATTCTTCCTATACGACTTGAATGGATACAATTGTATTTGGGTGAATCAACTTTTAATTGCCACTCGTTGCCATGGAGATGTCCCCCGGGTAACTTGTCTAAAATAAGATCAAGGCACTCCATGAATCGTTAGGAGTTTCGACAGTTACAACATGCCAATTCCTTCATGCTTCATATCCTAAGCATGCAAATCCTGACTTTCGGGGGAGCGGGGTCTTAGAAAATTATACTTTTGATGAGTTGTCCGGGGGACATCTCCATGGCAACGACCGGCACTTAAAAGTTGATTGACCCATTTAATAACTTTCCAACCCCAGCGCATAAAAAGCCTCTAACTTTGACGCCTAGGTACGTCGGACTGTGTGGTAGTGTAGCTACCAAACTTATGACCCTTAAACGGTCATATCCCCCCACACTCGAAACTACAAATGACTACCTTCTTGCGGTTACAATCTCGCTTAATAAATACTAATAGAAAATATTTAACTACGTCGGCAGATTCTTGTTGGTAAACCCTAGGCCCGTGCACTCTATGGTATTCCGGCTGCCATTAGGAATTATCTCGAACTTCACCTGCATGAAAAAAGATGAGTTAAGTCAAGTTCTATTGCCGTACTCCGAGATATAACTTTGTTGTAAGAAAAAAACCTTTCTAATACAAGCTATCATGGGCGTAACTATTTTCAAAATCATGACACCAAAGTTTTCGTTCACCAGAAAACAGGTTTGGAATAATAAAATTCGGACTAATGATACTTTCGGAATTATGATTTTTAGGCGTTTTTGAGTGTTCCGGGAATTACAGGTGTGAAACTGGACAGTCCATTTTCGCCATATCAGACCGCACAGCAAAGGCTTTTTTAATGATGACAGGTCGTGTAATAAATGATAAGGTACGGACCTTAGCCAGTAGTTCAGCGATGTGTATGGCAGTCTTCGTATGCATCGTGATCTCGCCAACTGTCACGGACGACTTGCCTTCAGCCAGTGCCATGATTATTATTACTTGATCCTGGAAAAAATAGTAAAGGTTGCGGTATTATATGTATATGTACTCAGTACTCACTGTCGCATATCACTGCCGAAATGGATTAGTATTGTAATTTCGTATACGTATGCCGCCTCGCCCAAGGTTAAAACTGTGATCGATTATTTGTGAAATCAGTTTGAATAGTGTACTTACTACACATATAATCTGTAACAGATCTATTGGGTTGCCAGATCGAATGATCGTATTATCGGGAGCAAAATGTTTTTTTTTCGGGATTTTGGGACTTTGGTCGGGAGAAACAAAAATAATATCAAATTAAAGTAAGTAAACTTTAAAAACAATAACATTTAACAGTATTGTTACATCGTCCGCTACCGATGGAAACGTCTACATGAAAAAAACACTAACAAAGAAATATCAGAAAATATCAGAACCTAGGTATCAACAAAATTTAGTAATAATTTTTTAGTAATTCAATAATTTATTTTTTCGGTGCGGCAACGTTTCAACGTTAAAATTATTGTTTTATAAAAATGAAGTTGTTTTTCGGGAGATTTTTTACTTTGTCGGGGGTCGGGAGGACAGACAAAAATTCGGGAGAATCCCGCCAAATCGGCAACCCTAGTCCCAGACGATACTAATATTATAGCCACACTTCCCCACGACTTCTATCCACACTGGCCCGCATGGCTCCAGTAGGTCCTGACCTGCGCGTGCTGGTCGAGGCAGGCGGCCGCCCGCACGTCCCGCCGCAGGGCGTCGCCGGCGGCCGCGCCCAGCCGCGCCGGCTCCGCGCCGCGCCGGCCCAGCGCGTCCGCGCCCAGCACGCAGCCCGAAGACAGCGAGCATGTCACGCTGCCACACAACGCGTCAGGGTCCATCAACTTTTCTTTGCCACTCATTGCCATGGAGATGTCCCCTGGGTCACTCGTCTAAATTAAGACTTTCTAATGCACCACTCCATCAAACGTTAGGAGTTTCGACAGGTATATTGCAATTCCTTCATGCTTCATCTCCTAAGCGTGCAAATCCTGACTTTCGAGGGAGTGGGGTCTTAGAAAATCATATTTTTGTGGGGTTACCCAGGGGACGTCTCCATGGCAACGAGTGGCAACGAAAAGTTGATGGACCCATCATCATCACAGAACTAATAATAACCTAACCATAATTAATAAAAAAAAAAAGTAAACCTCGACTGCATTATCATCAACGGTCTTTTTTTACGTCCCACTGCTGGGCACAGGCCTCTTTCTCAGAATGAGAGGACTTGGGCTGTAGTTCCCACGAGGGCCCAGTGCGGATTGGGAACTTCACACACATAATTGAATTTCTTCGCAGGAGTTTACAGGTTTCCTCACGACGTTTTCCTTCACCGAAAAGCTCATGATAAATTACAAATGTAATTTTGCATATAAATTAAGACAAAACTCGGAGGTGCGAGCACAGAACTATATTGAAGTAGAAGGAAAGTGTTCATCGATTTCTATGGAATCCGAGCATGTAACATTTTGCTTACACTTATTTACTTATTTTAGAACAAAGAGTACTTACCGATGAAAGAAAATACCTGGACTCAGATTAATGAAGTCAATAGATGGAAGGTAAACTTATGACCGTATAGTTATACCCTTCGCTCATGTAACTAATGCACTTTGTTAAAAAGAGACAACTGTATGCTCCGATTTCTTCAGTCGTACCGTTTTTTTGATCTGTAGTGTGCGTCAGTATTTGAATGTGTGAGGGAGCGCTTTTGATGACAACTATAACTCGACCTCATTCAGTGACACTTTATTTGAATGACTGCCTATAGACAACCGATGCTTCTATTTTTTATCGGGTAAATTGGCTACAAAATTGACCAATGGATATCTGGCTACAGGCTGTGTTGTACACAAATAAAAATCGGGTACGCTTGACAGCTGCTTCCATGGGGTCTGTGTACCTGGATTAACAGCTCCAACCTTTTAGGTACTAATCCTGTTATTCATAAACCTATATTAACTAATATGCCGTTAAAGTTCGTTTGTCCCTTTTTGTCACATTAATGTTTTCTCTAGTAAGAAGAAGACAAAACCTATTTTAGCTAATAGAGGCTTGAGTGACGTTTATGAATAAGGGCATTAGTTTTTAAGCAGTTAATTACAGAACCACAAAGCATTTTGTTTTAAAATTTAAGCGGTCGGCGGCGGCCTAATGTTCACGGCGAGCAATGAGGTTATCAACCCTTCTTTTTGGCATGCGAGGATCAATCAACTTGTAAGTGTTGGTAACGACCAACAGCAAATCCAACTGATCCGATTTTCTAGGCTACAAATGTACCAAAAGTTAAGAGTTGTAACAGTTATAAGCCTGTTTCTTCATGTCTTATCTCCTAAGCATGCTAGTAGTATACATGGCAACTGTATCAGTGTTGTCCCCTGAGTGACGGGACAAAAAGTTGATTGACCCAAAAAGGTTTACCCGTTTGTTCTTTGCTTGTTACGAGGGCTGCCTTTAAGTTCTGTCGTTTGCAAACCTCCCGTGATTATTAAAAAAAAACTAGTATCATCATAAAATATTTGAATTTAGAATTCGAAAACAAAAGAATGACTCGAGATCGGCCGAACCGTTTCAGTACTGCGTCGGTTCAAAGTTGACAAGTCAGTTGTGAAAATGGAAATTTCGAAAGAAAATTTACGTGTGATAATTTTTTACAACTTCAAAAGGGGTTTAACGCGTTTTCAGTGCTTTGAAGAGCTGACTACGGTTTTTAATAATAAAGCACCATGCATCCGGACTGTGGAACGCTGGTATTTAGAATTTCAGGTGGTTGCTCTAAACTTAGCTATAGGCACCATGAAAGCCTACCAAAAACAGCCGTGACCCAGGAGAACATTGATGCTGTACGGCAACTGATCGTCGAAGATCGCCATGCGACACACCGTGAGAGAGAAGCTTCATTAAGCATTTCAGGGACCAGTGTTCAAAATATTTTGCATGATCACTTAGGCGTAAAAAAATTGATCTCGCGCTGGATACCACATTTACTTAGTGAAGACCAAAACATGGCTCGCGTTAGATGGTGTCGCAAAACTCTGCGGCAATTCAACCGAGGAGACTCTAAACAAGTTTATGACATTATCAGTGGTGACGAATCTTGGATATATGCCTGCGATCCAGATTCTAAACAGCAGTCGACTGTTTGGGTGTTCCAAGATGAGCCAAAACCGACCAAAGTAATACGCTCACGGAGCACTTCGAAAAAAATGGTCGCCACGTTTGTAGCGAAAAATGGCCACGTTGCCACCATTGTGCTCGAAGACCGTAAAACAGTTAATGCTGACTGGTATACCACTGTTTGTTTACCTGAAGTTAACGGCGAGTTCCGAAAAAATAACCCAAGACGTCGTATAGTACTGCACCACGATAATGCAAGCTGGCACACCGCCCGGCAAACAATTGCGTTTTTAAAAGAGCAAAACGTCGAAAATCTGGAACACTCGCCGTACAGCCCAGACTTGAGCCCTAATGATTTCTCCACTTTTCCAAAAATCAAGCAACGACTTCGTGGTCAACGGTACCGGACGCCTGAAGAAGCGGTTGAGGCATACAAAACGGCCATTTTGGAGACCCCGACTTCGGACTGGAATAAATGTTTCGAAAACTGGTTCGATCGAATGAAAAAGTGTATTACATATCACGGTGATTACTTTGAAAAACAATAAATACCATTTAACTCTTAAATTGTCTTTAGTTTTTCCAAACGACAAAACTTAAAAGGCAACCCTCGTATTCTAATAAGTTAGAACACTCCCCTTGTAAATGTTCTTATCAAATTCATACATTCTCATAATATAAAATTGTAGCAACATCTTAGCATGTTTAAAACCTTAACAACTACCCTTCTCTTTTTTTTCTTTCTATCGCCTGCTTTAAAAAAAAACCGCTCCAGAAAAATAACAACTTGTACAAACGTTTTTCGTTGCCTGTGCCGTCCTTCACTTTGTGTTCATGTTATTTGCTTTAGGTCACCCGTCTGTTCCTTCCTAAAAATGAAGAATTCCTAAACCGAACAATCTTCTCACGTGCGTAATGTCTAAACGTTGACAAGGGTAAAAAACATAAAAAAAAAGTTAGAGCCACTAGTATCTGGGTAGTATCTGTCGCAAGATTTCAGGTTGAAACCTAATTAACTGTTTTTATTTCATAAGTTGTACCTAACGGGCCAGGGTCTAAAATGGGTTCCAATTTAAAAGTTTCCAATACACTCACAGAATTCCATTGCAGTTGCCTATCGCCTTGCTGCCGTCTTCCTTGTAGCAAGTGATGGCCGCTTCGCCCAAGGAACTGAGCTCCCGCTTCGCTCCATCCGCCATTTTATACGCCATCTGTAAATAAATGACAAATTCTTTATTGATTGGTCAACAATTAGTTTGAACGAGCCTTTACCAAGTGATGTGATTACAGTAGTGTGCTGCCCCACTTTTGACAATAATAAAAATGACGATGAAAACGAGGGTAGTTGTACGCCGCTGTCAGCTGCGCCGAGTAGAGCCTTGACGCGCAGTGTTCGTTTCGCTACCACCGAAGCGTGTGCTCCCGGGGAAGGACTATAGATTAGTACGAACCGTGTCGGGCTATACTCGACATACGTGAGCGATCCAGTTATTTCACTATGATTGAATTTAACGGTAGTTTTAGGTCAAAAATTTTCCTTCCTCGTTTACACTGACCAAGCGAGCCGTGAGACGGAGTGTAATGCCTAGTTTACACAAGAATCCTTCTATGTATTCAAGAGATTCTTGAATACATAGAAAACTAGTAAAAGAAGGCCTTAAACTGGATTTTTGACTTTGACATTCTAAAACATGTGCATACCCTTACACTAACTAAAGTAGGAACAGATATACAATCGAAATTTTTCTATATATTTAAGTAACACCTTATTTATTACCACTTTGTGAAGCGATATCTATGTGAAGCACCTCACAACGCAGCACAAACATACTCCTACGAAACTACTCAGCTCTCCCGGACAAAGAGATGGTGTTTATATCGATCAATTCATGATCCCAATGGAGTACATTTTTTTGGTGAAGAAAAATATCGTGAGGAAACTCAATGGTGTTTGTGAAGATTCCGATCCACAGTGGGCCTACATTGGCACTATAGCCCAAAGCCTTCTCGTTGTGAGGGCCTGTAGGGGGACGTAAAAAAGGCTGATGATGATGATATAGAATATAAAAATGTTTATCTACACACATATCATAAGTCCTCTATAATGCGTTCAGAAACCGTAGAAAATGACCAGCATTTCAGTACGACGACGCCTGCTCGCCGACAGCCCCAGCACCACCCCCCCCCACCAGCTGTAAAGTAAGTCGATGTCGTAATGACTTTTCAGTATCGAATTCAATGTTTCAAATTTGAAAACCAACGTAATTTACAATCATAGTGAAATAAAACGGATCACTCACGTATATAAGTCGAGTACAGTCCGGCATGTATAAATGATAATGTGATAATTTACAATAAAAAAAAACAGTCTACGAAACGTCAGCTCGTTATATTTGTCTATGATTAAAAAAAAACAGTCAAATTCGCGACAGGTATGGGTATGGTATGCCTTCGGCGTGTGTAGATAAAGTAATGTATGCAACTCCACATAATTAGGCCTTAAAACACTTGTGTGATCCTATTATGAAACTCAGCTTCACCTCGTTTCATAAAAACACACTCTTGTTTTAAGGACCCTCATTATGTAGCAGTTGCATGAACTACTATTACTAAATGTCCTTACGCTAATAGGCAGCACTCCGGCCACAAAGCTGGACACTTGTATGCTGACGATGCTGCCAGGATCGGTCAGGGTGACTCCGTTGAGCTTTTTTACCGGTTCTATGTCTACTGTCACCTGGCCACCACCCTTGGGGAAGTATCTGACAAGGAGAGACTAGATGTTAGTGACGAAAACAATAAAGTTACTGTTACTTACAATTAATATTAGACCTAGATTAGGTCTTTTGCTTTGCAGCTTAATTCCTGTAAGACTTTACCTATCATCTTAGAGCAGGAAAGGAATGGGGATGTTAACGCGCGATTTCCCCTCTGCCAAATCTCTAACATTAAGTCTGACCAAAATTATCAGGGTCTGTTGATTGTGTGCGTGTTTTTGGCATTTGTGTGACAATTTTGTTTTAGTGTGCGTTTGTAGGAACGTAAAAAATTTTGACAGGAGCGCAGACGTGTGCTGTACGTGTGTTCCTCGTCCCCCTCAAAAAGTGGCAGAAAAATTATAGTGCATAAATAAACCAAAGGCGCCTCCCGTGTGTCTGCTTTATGTTTATCATTCAAATAATTGCAGTTATAAAGAACTTTGCGGGTGGTAGGACCTTGTGCGAGGTCTGTCCGGATCGCTACCAACATCTTACTCGATAATCCTGCCGCTAAGCAGCAGTGCTTGCACTGTTGTGTTCCAGTGTGAAGAGTAAGACAGCCGGTGCGATTACGTGCACAAGAGGCATTTTACAACGTAGCTCTCTAGGTTGGCAACGCATCTGCAAAACCTCCGAGGTTGCGGGTGTCTAAGGGCAGTGGTGATCACTTACCATCAGGTGACCCACTTGCTCGTTTGCCTTCCTAGTCGTATAAAAAAAAATCAGTTTCTAAATGGACATGCAGACATTGTTACACCAGTATTGACAACAATTTACGGTGATAAAATAGACCCCAAATTTTTATAGCAATAACGTCACAGTAGGGTAGTTTAGGGAGGAAAGAAAAGACTAGGTTGCTGTAACACCATTCCATTTACTCCCCAAACTACCCTATTGTGACGTCATTGCGATAAAAATCTGGGGTCTAGTGATAAATTATGAATTTATGACAACAATTACATTAAAACTTTCAATTGTATAGGAAGAAAATAAAGACCCTAGATCAATATTAGTATCTGGACCCTCTTGGAAATACAGCTTAAAGTGTAGAATGTTGAAAACAAATTGATATGTAAGTACTGCAGTTAAGGGTTGATCAACTTTTTAGTGTTGTTATTCTGTCATGTCACTCAGGAGACAACAGTGATACAGTTGCTTCGAAAAATGGCTGTCATGTATACTACTAGCATGCTTACGAGATAAGGCATGAAGGAATAGGCTTATAACTGTTACAACTCCTAACTTTTACTGAATTTGTACCCTAGAAATTCATATTTTTAATGAGTGACCGAGGAGACATCGCCATGGCAATGAATAACACCTAAAAGTTGATGGACCCTTAAAATATCAAACAACTTACCCTCTCCTGTGTATAACCATGTTAAAATCTCCACCAAATTGCTTCAAGGCATGCCGGAACACATTGTCCATGTAGTCAATCTGTGGAGCCATTTCTGCATTGGTCCCCCCTCGGAGGTCCAGTGTGACCGGACCGTCAGCCATCAGGGCACATGGCAGTGCTACTTGCAGGAGCAAGCTGATTGAACTATATATTACATTGAATTTTAAGTTTAATATTGAGAGACTACATTCATGACTGGAAACTTATCATTAATAATTATCAGATGTCTCTGTGTTGTAGTAAATTGTTCAGGATCAAAGCATAGTCTTTAGGGATAAAAAATAAAAAATTTAACAACGTTGAAATCTTTATTGTAATACTTAATGCCAAGAAAAAAAACTGTAACATGTGCCACTCCTACCCCCTTACATATTTTTATGGAATCAAATTAAGTATACGGTATTTATGTCGACTTTAAAAGTTAAAACATCACAGACAAGTCAAAGTGTTCCAAAAAATCCCAAGAACTTACCCAGCGGTATGTGGATCAGCTAAGTAATGGCCTCCTCTGATCTTTTTAGGGGCAAATTCAACTTCTGTGGACCCAATTTCGGCACCTTTTATCTTGGCTTGGCACATTTCACCAACCAAATGGATTCCTGTAAATTATTTCATGGTGTGATATCAGTATTTTTTTATTTTTAGTTTTAAAACATTTACTTTTATGTCAAGAATATATAAATCAGTCTGAACCTTTGCAGTGTTGAGCAGCCAGGCCTGGCTTGCTTCTTCCAGCTCTTATCTTTGTGATTCTTACCGGTATACCCAGAATAGCGCTTAACGATATTGAAATTCTGAGTATTTGTCCACCCTGATGATAATACAAAAAACTTGGTAATTATACGTTTCTGCTGTACTCAAGAATCAAATAATGCAGAGAAGACCACGAATAAGCACAAAAATGCAGTGTAGAAGGTTTGGCAAAGAAAATATTGGAGAAAATAATAAAAATATAGCCATATGTTTTCGGTAAACTATTTTCGAACTTACCCCTTCTAAAAGACTACCGTCTATGTCGGTGAAGTCCGCCATGGTCGATACGTAATCGCTGTAGTTAGTTAACGTTGAAAATAGGATCAAAAATAAGAACCAGAGCAAAATAATTAAAATATTATACGCCGATAACCTATCATGTTTACATCAAAGCTTTGGCATTTCGCTCACAGATTAGAGAGACTGTACAAGATTTCGCTTTCGGCATTTGACATTTAATAAATAATTTTATCTGTGGTCAACAAAGAATGTTGCCTTTATAGAAAAATTACAACTTCCGTGGTAGATTTATCGATTCGCTTGAAATAATGAAAACTGAGCCTAAATCGAATCGGTAAAATATACCAATTGAAGCGTCTCCAAATTTAGTTCATTCAAATTAAAAAAAGATTGAAACTTCCGCGCAAAATGTCAATACTTGTTTTGTTAACATAGCGAATGATTCAATGCCAAATTTAGCTTGAACTTTTGAATTGAAACCCAGAAATATCGGTCACCGTATTATACACGCTTGTTTTTGAAGAATATAGCCTGCAGCTGGAACTATAAATAATGCAGCGGAAACCAGGCTACCCCGTGGCTAATTGCAACATTAAAATGGTAAATAACCAATGAACTTACGTTTCCTATAGCATATTTGTAGATTTATTCTGTAACATTTATAGGGGATGATAGTTATCTCATAATTTACAATCGCACTACATGGCTTTGATTTGGAATTTCCGTAGTTAGACCCTACGACAAAATAACTCCAACCAACTCTTATGCTCTATGTGGTCATTATTTTAGTGAAAATTCGAGTTTTCTTTATACGTTATCATTACTGTATGGATCAAATACGTCATTCATTTCTAACACCCGAGCTATGTTACATTTTAAGTGCTACTAGTATTATTATAAATGAATGTATGTTTTAGTACCTACTGCTACAGAACAAGTTCGGTTTCTTATTTTACAGCCAGACAGTATACCAATAACGGAAGCAGTGCCGTGTGACGACGACGGAGACCAGCAGCACCGCCGGCAGCAGTTGATAAACTTCGGCCACACACAGTGGGGCTTCAATAACTGGAGCTGGAGTGTTAATAAACAGGACCTCGGTATGTTGTGTATATCATGTAGGACACAGATTCCCTCACTATTTTATTTTTACCCTTGAGAACTGTAGAAAGTTGTTGTTTACCCTTTTAAAACAAGAACAGAATGTGTTAAAAATAGTGATGTTAGAAAAAAGTATTTGGATGATATGGGTAGGTATGTTTAAATGTGATTCTGGGTCGGCCATTGTCAGATGAAGCAATATTTATTTACAGATTCGTTAGACACGCCTTTGCAGCTAGACTTGGGTTCTGGGTGAGAGTTGGTGTGACATAATATGTGTCTGAGATTGCCCATGAGGCTGACACATGGTCACATTTGGTAGACTCAAGCCTTTGTAGGTATATGACAAATAAAAACAAGACCAGTGTGATATCTACTTTCTGTTTAATCCCTCTGTGTATGATATTCACTACCCTATTAAGGCTTTAATACCTACCCCCATTATAAAAATGCAGAAAAAACATTGTAGATGGCAAATTGATTGTGTCCTCATAATAAATCAAATAAGAAGGTTAATAGAAGTGTTGTTTTTATAATTTTCCAGATTTTGTGGACTTCGCAAACGGCAAGTATTGCGCAGGCGTGGTGGCGTTTGTGTCTGTTACGGTGAAGACTTTTGACATTCACCGAGAGAACATTGGCTATGCCACATGTGTGTCCGGACAGAAGGGCTCGGCCATCTACCAGGCGAGAAAGGTATGATAGCCACGGGCAACTCTCTGACCGAATTGTTGAGGTCAATACACTGTGAGATCATATAGTATAGATGAGTTCCGTATAACTGGCATGAATTAGTTGAATTAAACTAGTGTCACTGTGATTTAGCATTTTAATAGAGATATCACTTTTTATTTTTATTTTCATGTGTGTGAAGTCTATTCAATGGATACACATAAATATTTTGCGAGCCGACAACCCAGGACAGACAGTCCTGGTGCACACTAACAAGGAGAGCCGACCCCAAATAATGGGAAATGGCAAGGATGAAGAAGAAGACATAGATATTTTCATTCAATACATTTGTGCCAGTTGTTCAGTCTTGCAACCATGATTGCTTTGAATACAGCAGGACTGCATTGTTCTGTTCCAAAATTCAAGCCGACCAATTTTCAACTTGTTACAAGCTGTAACAAGAAAGGAAAGAAAGTTTTTATTGCTGTAACATGCAACATTTACCAGGGATATAATAAGCTTGACTCACAATTTGTTATAAAGCTGACATAGCTACTCTTAGTCACAATTGATGATTTGATGTGATGAATTCAAATTGTAGCACGGGCTATTTTCCGCAATTCGACGACTAGTTTTCGCCTATTTTGCGTGAAAACAAAATACGCGTCGTCCTCAGAATACAGAACAAACCAGAAGGCGCGAGCGAGCCTAAAACTGAAGCATCCAAAACCACTCTTAAAAAGTGTAGTTTAGCGCAATGACCCCTCAGTCATCCTCAGGCACGCAGCGCGTAGTCACGTATTGTGCGACTAATAAAATTAATTTATTATGCCGTCTTGTGGCATTCCCACGTGTAAAAATGCCGTTGGAATTACAATAAAACAGGATAGGATTACATTTCATGAATTAGTAGCGACATCAAAAACCTAATTATTTAAATATTCAATTTCTTTTACCGATTTAAATTGTCTTTGTTTTGGACGAGTCCATTTTGTAAGTGTTGCCAACATGATCAAATATTTACCATACTTTTAACTTTTAAAATTAATAACTTTTAAGTGTTTAACTTACGATTTTTGTTTCTAACAAGGTTTTGTTTAATTTTCAATGTTTGTTTGTTTGTATGTTTGCTGGCTTGTTTGCTTGCTTGTTAAAGATGAAATCTTACAAGTAAAATTTTACCCATTTTTCGGTTTCGAGTTGAGCTGAAATTTTGATTGCTTGGATATTTAATCGGATGACAATGACAATGAAACATTAACATAACAAGGAGCTGACCTGATGATGGAGCTGGAAGGTGGTCATGGGAACTCTGTAATAAAATTACGCTACCCTATCGATTTTGGGCTCGTTTGATTTGTCTTGACAAGAACTCAGGTCCTAGGTGACATCCAGGTTCTAACGATCTGACGAAACAGACAAACAAACGTACAAAATGTTTCTCGCGGTTTTTTAGGGTTCCGTACCTCAAAAGGAAAAAATGGAACCCTTATAGGATCACTTTGTTGTCCGTCTGTCTGTCTGTCAAGATCCTTTTTCTCTGGAACGTGTGGAGGTAGCATGCTGAAATTTTTAATTATTATCAAATACTCAAGCCTGCGGTCCCTTGAAGCTGTGAAAAAATCAACCTTCTAAGTCAACGCAATCAAAAGATTTTGGAAATAGCCATTAAAAAGGCTATTTCCAAACAAATTGCCGAAATCCGAAAACCTAAAGGGTACTTCCAGTTGACCTAGAAACTTGAAATTTCGTATGAAGGTAGCTCTTATAACACAACCACTCAGAAAATTCTCAAATCTAAAATTTTTATGTCTGTCTGTAGATTTCACAGACCAATATAAGTTGACCCCACACTGCGTACATTTTGCTTAGGAGCAGGGCTCTGCTAACACTGGACTTCTTAAAACACTGGGGAAAGGCGTTAAACTCTTTTTACGGAACCCTCGTGCGCGAGTCCGACTCGCACTTGGCCGGTTTTTATATCTCCAATGTATATACATATCGAGTCTACGATTTCATTTTATGTATAGATTGGACCTGCATACGAAATCATGTGAATAATAATAAATTTATAATAGTGCATCTAAAATAGTAACAAGTTAATTTAAAAAAACTTTACGAAAGTTGATATTAAAATTAGAACTCCACTCTCTAAATAAGTAAAACCTATGCTTTAGGATAAGCAGCTCTCCTCTCCGTTAATATTTTCGACGTGTGCTACAAGCAATATTATATATCCTGAATAAATATTTAAAACGCAGCCGTGAAATAATTACTCCAAAAATAGGTAAACGCCCCCTAGCTGGCAACATTGTGCGAGCGAGAGAAGTAGTGAGGTAAGAGCAGGATGACTGAAGCTTTCGGACACACTGCGCGGCGTGTGATTGTGATTGAACGCGCCTTCTGGTTTGTTCTGTATTCTGAGGCATCGTCATTGATTTGATGAAATTGGTAGTTAAAAAGATCTTTCTGTAATTCATACCTAACACTTTACTTTCCCATTGCAGTGTGCAGTAACAAACGCGCTCCGCGAGACCCTGCTAAGCTTCGGAGGCAACGTGGCCACGGAGCTGATGGAGCTGCTGGAGTCGCACCGGCCCGAGCCGGCGCCGCAGCCCGAGCCGCAGCCCGAGAACAACCAGAACCTCGCCAACAAACCATCTGAACCAAAAAACGCCCCGCTCGCCAAGAACATTAGGAAAGACTCCATAGAAATGGCACCGATCAACCCAGTGAACATCAGACATCCACTGGTCCCTCCGGTGATGAAGAACGCTGTGGTGCAGAATCCGCCGCCGGTGGCCAAGGCGCTCCCGATGCCGGCGAGCCTGCCGCCCGCGGCCAACCGGCCGGCCGGCGTGGGCGCGCCGCGGGCGCCGGCGCCGCACGCGCGCCCCAACTCCAACGTAAGTTTCGTGCTGCAGCCCGTGCTGGGCGGCGTGGTGCCCCCGCTGTACGCGGCCGCGCCGCCGCCGCGCCTGCCGCCCGCGCCGGCGCCGCACGTCTACCCCAACTACTACGAGTACGCGGGGCCCTGGCACTTCACCTACGAGAGCTACGACCGCCATCACGGTAACGTGAATCTCAATTTTAACATACCGCCGAAGAATCTCGTCGTCAACAGCCGGTCGGGATCGGTGGAGTGCAAGAACGCTTGCGGGGTCCGCCCGAGCGGGCCCGAGGGGGAGCCGATACAGTACGCGCAGCACCCTCAGAACCAAGGCTGCTGGATCAAACCCACCATCTTCTATGACGGTTTCTGGACCGAGCAGAAGGTCAAAAAGTGGGTCGCGGAACAAGTTGAGAAGCAGTTCCCCGAGGACGCGTCCCAGAAGTCGGCCTCCCCCGGCGGCGCGCCCGACCCCAAGTCTTAACAATCACAAAAACTCGCTTACGAGAGATATCTTTTGAGTTTTTTCAATATTAATCGTTTTTGATTCAGCAGAGGTAACCGCGATGCGTTTTAAGATATGAATTCGGTTGTCCTTGGTTGCTTAGAGGTGGCCTGTCGTTTTGAAAGTACTATATTATTTTGGGTTTTTTGAATTTAATACTTAGAAGAAGTTTGTTGTGAGGTTAAATTCGGTAGGTTATTTACAGGTAAAATATAGACTTAGGCTACTTGCACCGAGTTGGGTTAGGCATTAACCCGGGGTTACCGTAACGTCAGGCGACACAAATACGTCGAGTTAGCTCGGTGCAAAACGGCCTGAGACAAGTCGTAGGTACATGCTTGTTTTGACTAGTGCCTGTCTTTTATTTTATCGCAAAAGTTTTGATTTATAACTGTTTATAATTTAAGTAAAATTACTATTACCTTACTTTGCAGCAAACGATAAAGGATATTTATGATAGTTAAAAATTAAAGAGACCCATCTGACCGTGTATTGGACGCGTCCGTATGCAACTAAATTTAATTCATGTTTAAATACTGAAATAGATCTTTCGTTAAGAACATGCCGATTTAATGAACGACGGGTCTGTTGGCATACGTTATCGGCATTTGAAGTTAATTATTTGCTGGTTTTTATCCCATTCGGAGTTAAAAGGATCTTCAGTTGGTGCGAGGCGTTCTCTCAAAATCTAGCATACTCTATTTTTTTATCGTTTTATCCGATACCGAAGTCTTATAGTGCTAAATGGTGACTGTTTAGGTAGCTTAGTCTATGTATTGGTATATTTGGTATCGCTTCGCAGCAAAGAGAGGACTATACCACACTATACTTAGTGGTATGTTTGATAAGTATGGGTGGCTCTGGTCATAGCATGAACCCAGTATCTGACCTGAATGAGTTCGGGGCGTCGGTAGATTAAATACTAACTTTTGCTGCGCCCTGGTGTAAAAAACAAAGGAAGTAAATAGTAATTTCGTGCGCTAAGTTAAGAGGCAGTGCTTGTCTTAGTATTAAGTAAAGCATTTAATTATAGGATTTGTTAGGTGTTAGTGTTGGTTAGGTGTTAGAAGCGTAAAAGTAACATGATTTTGGGGAAAAAGTAAGTCAGATTTACGAAAAGAAAGTTAGTGAATAACTGCTTTTAGATATTAGCAGGCCTTATACTACGAAGCGCAAAATTCGAACTTCGTTTCGTGCCGTCCCGCTCACGCTAATACTATTTAAATCCAGAGTGAGCGGAACGATACGATACGAACTTCGAATTTCGTAGTAGTCCCCCAGGTACGAGAAAAGAGAGTACTCAGGAATATGGCAGCGAATTCGAATGCCGTTAAACCGAATTTACACTTAGGAGGAACGATGGTGTAAGTTGGTTCGTTTATTGTGGTCTCGTAATGTAAAGCAATTTAAGTATTTACACATTCTTTCTCACTTTAGATTTGGGGTTATTATGATTGTGTTCGCATGTATTTGGGAATCTCACTCGCCTAGATAAAAAACCTTTAAATTCATATTAGGAAAATAAAGGCCTGAACTCGATTTGAATGTGCGGATAAAATACTCATTTTTAAAGCCGTTTGGTATTTGTAGGCTTTGCTATGGGCATGCTGCGTTCGGTACTCGATGCTATTAAATTATTTAGGAATCAAGATAAAGATTTCTGAAACATAAATGAGGTTATACGAATTTTATCTATTTACTTCTAATTATAATCTTTCACTGCCTGTAATAATATTTATAACACATAAAGTGGCAGTTACTTTTTGAAAATTATTCATTTTAGGTGTGTTAGGGACAGTCTTTAGTATAATGCTTTATTATATAAGTAACCACTGTCACCTTTGCATATATTTTTAATAGAAATCGCAATCTGAATTATTATTATTAAATAATACTTTACATTAGGAATTGGGTATAAAAGGTTCTTATGGCCTTTTTGACATGGAATTGCTCGTATGTACATACTTATTATGTAGTTATTTTCGTAATTTAAGGTATTGTGTGCAGTACGTGTTTTTACTGTAATAAATTGTTTGAAAATTTCAGATGTTTGATTGTTGATATTTTGTTCTGCCCGTTTTGGTTCGTTTTGTTTTTTAACTTTATATGTAAGTTGTCGGGTTCTTCCGAATAAAAACCTTTGTATTAAACAAATCACTTTAATACTCTTTACTCTTGATTTACAGATTTTCTTTAGATAACCACACTTTGGTATCTCCCCATGTTCTCTATGTCCAACATCACGTGACCCCTAGGGATGTTCTGCAACATCAGTGATGTGAACTCTACAATCCCTCTTTTTCTTTATAAAGATAATAGCTTAACTAATTGACAATTACAAAATAAAACAGATTGTTTAAACATGTACTTAGCCTTGTCTTAGGGAAATAGTTATCATAATGAGCAACTTGCTAAGCAAACAAGATATCCCTACATAGTTAGTCTTAAGATACATTAATTAACATGACTATAACATATCAATCAAATAATAAATCCAATAAGCCTTGGCATCACTGAGCCTTACGCCTCAATACATACAGAGTATGTCCTACGGCTGAATGAAAATACAACTTTAGGATTCCATAGATTCTATTATGAGACCCAGAACAAAATCTTTATATTTAGCAGGAGCTTGTCTCTGTCGCTTAGGTAGAGTCTTAGTCAATGATAAGGAGTCAGTCAAGTTACCCCCATCAAGTGTCCTGTTCAGTGTCACTTCTTGCTCCTTCACACTGTCCTCCTGTATTCCAGTCAATTCACTTTCTGTCATAGTGTTGCTTGTATCGAATCTACTGAGATCTCTCATCTTCACGGGCTGGAAGTGGGACGCGTTTCTCCTAACTATTTTCCCTTCAGGAGATTGAGCCGCTACAGAATTTCCACTCTTCCAGACTACTGTATGTTCTGTTGGAGAAAATGGTGTGCTTAATTTATTCTCTTTTCGTTGTTTTACCAAAACCTTGTCACCCGGCTGGATCTCAGATGCTTTAGCGTGCCTTTTCTTGTCAGCATATAGCTTGTGTCCATACTTCTTGAATCTATCCATATCTCGCATCTCTTCATCTGTCCAGTCAGTATTTTGTGTCAGTTCTGGAATCTTAGTCCTTAAGATTCTTCCCCTAAAAACGTTTCCAGGAGCCAGGCCAGTGGTGCTATGTGGAGTAGAACGATATGCAGACAAGTAGACCATTAATTCCCTTTTCCAGTCTTGCTTTAAACCTTGTGCAATTCTCAATCTCCTCAAAACATTCCTATTTTGTCTCTCCACTTCTCCATTAGCTTGAGGCCATAAGGGAGTAGTATGTCTCAGCTTGATCCCATAGGTATTCAGGAATTCTGTGAATCTTTTATCAATAAAAGCTGGACCGTTATCACAGACAATCTCCTCCATTATGCCCTCTCTGCAAATGATTTCCTCCAACGTCTTAATAGTTGCCTCTGCAGTCTGTTGCTTCAATATTTTAACTTCAAAGTACCTGCTGTAATAATCAACAACAAAGAGAAGGTAATGCCCTGAAGGCAATGGGCCAAGGAAATCAATTGCAACCAGTTGCCATACCCTCTGGGGTAGCTCAGTAGGCATCATAGGTTCTGGAGGGACACCTCGTCTAACTAACCGGCAACCTTCACATGTGTCGCACCAGTATTCAATATCTCCATCCATACCCTTCCACCAAACTTTGCTTCTTAATTTAGCCTTCATAGCATTAGCAGCAAGATGACCTTCATGACCGATTTCCAGTATCCTTGGTACCACTTGCCTAGGTATTATCAGTCTAGATCCTCTAAGAATTACCTCACCCACAACACACAGCTCTGTTTTGATTAGCTCATATTTTCTTAAATCCTTTGTCCAAATATCTTTTTCTATTGCCTCTTTTAGTTTTATCAACTCTTCATCCTTTAAAGTAGCTTCTTGTACCTCATCCGCGGTGATAGCTTTTACGCTTGTTTCTATCAGAGCAAGTAAAAATTTGTCTTCCTCATCTTCAGTAGTCTTCATAGGTGTATTGCTTGTATTGAGCAGTCTAGATGCTGCATCAGCAATATTGCTTTTGCCCGGTTTATATATGACTTTGAATGTGAAGGGTTGAAGCCTTAAAACCCATCTTTGGATGCGGGCACTTGGGTTGGAGTTTGGTGAGTAAATGATTTCCAACGGCTTATGGTCAGATATGATCTTAAATTGCTTGCCTATTAAGTACATATATAAATTTTCGCAGGCCCACACAATAGCCAGAGCTTCCTTTTCGGTTTGCGAATACCTTTGCTCAGTTGAAGATAGAGCTTTACTAATATACTTTATGATGATGGGTTGTTTTACTCCTTTTAAGCTTTGGTGTTGTATCAAAACAGCTGCTATTCCCACAGGGCTTGCATCCGTGACCAGAGTAGTTTCAGCTTCTTTGTCATAAAATCCTAGGGCTGGAGCTGATGTTATTAGTTTTTTCAGTTCTTGGAAAGCCTCTTCATGTTCTTCAGTCCATGTGAAATCTGTGTCCTTTTTTGTAAGTTTTCGCAAAGGTTCAGTGATTGTACTAAAATTAGGTATGAACCTAGCAGAAAAATTCACAAGTCCTAGAAAACTTCTTACTTCAGCTTTGTTCTGTGGCGCTCTAAAGTCTTGTACTACTTGCTTATTTGTGACAGTTGGATTTATTCCATTAGCTGAAATATGGTGCCCCAGGAAAACAATTTCCGTAACCCCAAAGGTGCATTTTTTTTTATTGAGGGTTAAACCTGCTTGGTGTAGACGATCTAATACTTGACGAAGTCTCGAATCATGTTGTTCTCTAGTTTGCCCACCAATGCGTATATCATCTTGGCTATTGGCAACCCCTTCTATCCCTTGTAACAGATGTGCGATTACCCTTTGGAACATTTCTGATGCACACCGTATGCCAAAAAACAAACGCTTATATCGAAAAAGTCCCAAGCTGGAACTGAAAACAGTTATGTCCCTCGACTCTTCATCTAGCTCTAACTGATGATATCCAGACTTGAGGTCAATTGTGGAAAAGTACTTACAGCCGCTGAGATCTGCTAGCAATTCCTCGAAGGTCGGCAGTGGAACGCGCTCCCTCATCACTGCTTCATTGGCTTTCCTCATATCAACAACTAACCTATACTGGCCTTCTTCTTTTTTCTTTACTATGTGTGACGGAGACACACATGGGGTTGGTCCTGTAACCGGTTCAATAATGTTATTTTCGAGTAACTCATTAATAAGTTTTTGTTCCGTATCTCTTAAATTATATGGCTGTCGCCTAATGGGTTGCGCAGACAGAGTACAGTTTGGGTTAATAGGAATTTTCAATTTAAAATTTTTAAGTTTACCAATACCATTGAATATATTTGGATATTCGCTAACAACAGTATCCATCGTGATTGGGTCTAATGTTACAAGATTAATCCCAGTAGGTCCCACTCTTAACAAACCAAGCTGTTCAGATGTTTGTTTGCACAGAAGGGATGGACCACAACCATTAAATACCAAAATGTCAGATGTAACTTTTAAATTACTATCAGGAGAAAATAAGGTAGCTTTGAAACACCCTAGCTGAGATATTTCTGCACCCCCATAAGTATAGTATTTTTGAGGATTGTCAACAGATAATTTACAGGATAATCCTATCTTCATCAACTTTTTAAAAGTATGCTTATCTATAATATTGATAGAAGCACCTGAGTCCACAATAAAGTTGCAACTTACTTGGTCATTTATTTTTACCTTGAACTTTCTGTCCTTATCACTAAAGTTTATTTTAAACACTGAATTTATAGATTTTCCAACACTATTTTCACACTCACTATCACTGTCCGATGACTCAGATGTGTCTGAACCAGATTCCACAACATATCTGATGGTCTTCTTCCTCTTTTTGTCAGCACCTGGCTTTTTCTTAAACAGTACCTTTGTTTTGCAACACTTGGCAAAATGCCCTTTTATGCCACACTTGTTGCATTTTTCATTCATTGCTCCGCACTCTGTACTTTTAGCCATATGACCTCTGCGGCCACATCTGTAGCATTCCGAGCTATAGACTTTGTTTACATCTAAACTCTCTGGTTCTTGCTTTACACTTGGACCACACACTTGCTTTTCCATCTCATACACTCGAGATATGTCCAGAGCTTTGTTTAGGGTTAGTTCTTTACCCTTTCTTAAGAATTTTCGCTTCAAGTTGATGTCTGTGCATTTCTCAATGAGCTGGTCTTTTAAAGTCTCCTCGATGTTTGAGAACTCGCAGTACCTGGCTTGCTTGCGTAGCCTTAAGACAAACTGTTCTATGGGCTCCCCGTCTTCATTTTGTAGATTCCTAAACTTCTGTCTTTCAAAGCTTATATTTACTTCTGGATCCAAGTAAGAATTTAATCTGTTTATGCATTTTTCATATTCCGTGGCACCTTGTGCCTCGACATCCTTGATGCTTTCGTAAACTTCCTGCAGTTCTGGGCCTGCCTGGTGGAGCAACCTCGACACCTTTTGTTTGTCATTGAGCCCTATCTGGCTATCTATATAGTACTGGAAATTACGTTTCCACGTACGCCACCTCTCAGGAATGGTATTTGCATTTTCGTACGGGTCGAATTTCGGACCCGATGTCCCCGCTCCATACTCGTGGGACATGTTTTTCTTAACATAAGTAACCACGCCAATCACGCGTGTTTTCCCCGCCTCGTCGCCAATAAATGTCGGGTTCTTCCGAATAAAAACCTTTGTATTAAACAAATCACTTTAATACTCTTTACTCTTGATTTACAGATTTTCTTTAGATAACCACACTTTGGTATCTCCCCATGTTCTCTATGTCCAACATCACGTGACCCCTAGGGATGTTCTGCAACATCAGTGATGTGAACTCTACATAAGTTAAATCATATTTTATGCATAGGCCTCCTCTCAGAATAATAGGGCTTGGGCTATAGTTCCCGTGCGGGCCCAGTGTGGATTGGGAACTACACACACATCATTCAATTGCTTCGAAGGAGTGTGCAGGTTTCCTCACGATGTTTTCCTTCCCCGAAAGGCTTATGATAAATTACAAATTACAAATTACACATAAATTCGGAGAAACTCAAAAGTGGCGACCCGGGGTTTGAGTTTGAACCCACGACCCTCTGCTTGAGAGGCCATAGGTCAAAGCACTAGGCTATCACGGGTTTACTAGGCTCAGACCGTGTGCAGTTTGGACACGAATTTGTATTGTACGTAAACGTATGATCGTAGTCTAACGAATTGAGTACGTTATAATATGTATGAGCACGAAGGTAATACATTTTTCCACATCCGTATTTGCACACCAACATGTTTAAATCTCAATTTGTTCGGATTGTTTTCGGACGTCGGAACTGCACGTACGTATACGGTACGACTAACTCGCACCCAGAGGCCCGAGTACGAATATTCGAAACCTGCGTATAATCGAGTAGTAATATTAGAAATGTTTCAAGAAATTTGTATGACGTTTGGAACAGCGCTCGCCCGTGAGCGTATTTGGAACTAAAATTTAGTATGAAATTTCTCGATTTCGATACGATAATGTAACGTTACGCAGGATTCGAAATCTTCGTGCTCGGCCTACAGTATGTGCGCTCCCATAGTAGGAAACTTGTAACGTTGGAATACGAGTAAATTTAGTATCAAAATGCGTCCAAGCTGCGCACGGCCTGACTATGGGCCGTAGTGAACGAAGGCTCAGCAGCAGTGTTCTGCACAGGAGGCGCTGGACGAGGAGGCGCGAGCGGAGCGTAAGCGGCGCCAGCGGCAGGCGCAAGAGGAGTTCCGGCTGCGGCAACTCATGAGGCAGAAGGACGGTTAGCGAGGCCTAGGCCTTCCGTAAAGCGCGATCGCGGAGCAGAAAGGATTTCGTACAATGACCTGTCAGTGTCGCTCTCGCCAGCGCATAAAACTTTAAGACACGTGATCTTAATTGGAGTATCTTTTTGTATTTTTCCCTCAATTTTTAGGGTTTCGTACCTCGAAAGGAAAAAACGGAACCCTTATAGGATCACTTTGTTGTCCGTCTCTCTGTCTGTCAAGACCCTTTTTCTCTGGAACGCGTGGAGGTAGCTTGCTGAATTTAATATCAAATACCAAACCTGCGGTCCCTTGAAGCTGTGAAAAAAATCAACCTTCTAAGTCAACGCAATCAAAAGATACAGTCATTAACCTTTTTAATGACTGTATCTTTTGATTGCGTTGACTTAGAAGCTGATGGAAATAGCCTTCTATTTCCATACAAATTGCCGAAATCCGAAAACCTAAAGGGTACTTCCATTTGATATGAAGGTAGCTCAACCACTCAGAAAATTCTCAAAATCTTAAATTTGAAGTATGTTTATCCGTTGTCTAGTACCTATGCTAGAACCCATAGTATCAATTGTCCAACGATATTTGTTTATTTTGCATTAGAAAAGCATGCTTAAGCATCGCATGTCTGTGATCGCAAGGCGATCGATTTTTCAGAATGTTACTAAATTCAAATCATTTATTTTCAAGTAACACGACTCATTTTGTTAGTGGACAGGCTTATTTCTAGTAAAGAATGACTATTTCTAGCAATGTACATACAGCTACTAAGTAGCATGCTCTCTCACAATGAAATGACCATGTGTGATTGTGTATCTGAGCCTTATATTGTTTACCATCCCGCTTGCACATAGAGCAAGATGGTAGATATTTATGCGCGAGTCGTGTAGTGGCAGGTCATTGTACGAAATTCTATCTGTTCCGCGACCGCTCTTTATTACAGTCAGCAGCAGAAGTAGCTTAGCACCCGAAGCGGTCACGATGATCTAAGCACGGCTCTATTGTTATAGACATAGGAGCTTGTGTAGTTCATTGCGACCGCTTCGATTGCTTAGCTATTTCTGCTGCTGTCTGCACTTTCATCATACAATTTCGCGAGGCAGTAACAAACGCTGTCGTCGAAAGAATCATATGGCGTACCTCTGTAGTACCTTTTCACAATTAATTGTACAAAGTTTTCTTAGGGTGACGTATGGTAGTGTAATTGTAAAGTTGGCAGCGAAAAGGTTCCACAGTAGTAGGCGATTGTATCTACCTAGGAATGGCGCTCTTCTGTTAATTTTGATGTTTGCGCGGACACTGCAACTTTTGGGGTATATTTTGGGCTGGGGAGGAGATGCATGGATAAGGGACCAATGATATTTATGTAGGCATATTATTTTTACTTACATTGTCTAAGTATTCAACTGCAAGACAGGCGATTGAATCAGTACGTTCGTTAGTGTCAATTCATCATACCCAGAAGTAAATTTTGCGGGTGGTAGGACCTTGTGCGAGGATCGCTACCACCATCTTACTCGCTAATCTTGCCGCTAAGCCGCTGTCGTGATCCGGTGTGGACAACGCTGTGGACCGGTATGACAGCCGGTGTAATTACGGGCACAAGAGGCATTTCATCTTAGCTCTCTAGGTTGGCAACGCATCTGCAAACCCCCCGGGCTGCGGGTGTCTATGTGCAGTGGTGATCTCTTACCATCAGGTGACCCGCTTGCTTGTTTGCCTTCCTCGTCGTATAAAAAATAATCTTAATTTATTTTCCGGGCGTACTAAAAACTTTAATTATTCAAACCGCTCTTTCTAAAAACTTTTGAATGTGGGCTCACTCAAAAGTTTCTTATCTCTCTTTCTTTCTTATATCTCTGTTATCTTCTCGTCTCAGAGTACGGCGACTAGAGTCAAAGAAGTACTATCAGTACAAGTGCAGTCGGTTTCAGAACTTAAGACTCTATGGGAGATAGCGCGAGTTAAAAATCCGTTAAGTCGCTAGTGTCGGGTGAGGTCTATCTGTCAATTTCCACCAATCATAGGCTAGTCGTTTGTCTCTCATTGGTGGAGAACGACCATCATTCATTGCCAAGACAGATTTTTTGAATTCTTGACTACTGTTGATTGTACATACGATTATTGTTGTTAACCGTTTATTTGACAATGTACATCACGATCAACATAGACAGTACATAACACAAACGTGGTCTATGATTTTTCTGCTGTTCAAAATTATGTCATAAACCAAAGTAACTAAATGTCAAATATCATTAGCAATAGAAGTTTACTTAAAACGTTTTTGTTTTGAACCATCATCAATATCTATACCAGTCTTTTTTGTATTTTTAATTTAATACACATTTTTAGTACATATTTAATCAGAAGAGACTCCAGTCTTTCTCATTCAGGTTTTCACTTTTTTGTTCTGCCAAATTAAGGGTTAACAAGAGTAAATCCTTGTATAAAATTGGAAATGTTCGTCTTATGTAGTGGGAATATCTGCTGCCGACTCTATTTACTGCTATGAACTATATAGGTATATATAGGTATCAGGTAATCACTTGTAGGCACTTTTTGTTAAGTCTTATTTATTTCCAATTCGCTAACGGTAGTAATTTTTTAATGATGTCACGTTCAGCAGTTTTTCTTGTCGAATTTGCTTACTATCTATGTATGTGTGTAATGTGTTTTTGTTTTTCAATAAAATTGTTTTCTTTACACTTTGGCAGTCTGAATTTAATTTTGTTTGCCTGTCATAAATGGTTACCCTATACAAAACGAACCCTTATGGCGTAACTTTGGTGTGTCTGTCATTTTCTACGTTTGTATGCAACTAACACCATTTAGGACTGATTTGAAATGAGCTAAAAACATTACCGAAATCTCGAGCCAGATACGATCCTATTAAACAGTATCGATTTATTTATTTTTACTTGTTCTTTGTAAGGAATTAGGTACGCCGCAATCTAAACTTTTAACATGAAACTATCGTGAGACTCAATTTCTTTCCTTTGAAAACCAGGTTCAATAAAATAAAATAAAATGCATTTATTTCGGACAACAGAAACTAAAGCCTAAAGTTTTATGGTCTAGCACTAAGCAGCAGAAATATGAAGTCGGTGCGGTGCGAGCGGAATATTCTTTGTATGAAGCACCGACTTCATATTTCTGCTAGTTAGTGCTAGGCCATAAAACTTTAGGCTTTAGTTTCTGTTGTCCGAAATAAATGCATTTTATTTTATTTACTATTATTTTAGAGAATTATTATACGTTTTTTTTCTATGGTTTTTTTTTTAAGGCAGTTTTACTTTTTTGTTAAAAGATTTTTATTTCACAATTCTACGTTGATTTAACATTTTCAGAATTATCCTCTAACTCCTAACCGTTAAGGAGTTGTACCTTCCATCATCAGCTCATCAACATGAGATGATGACTACCAGACGCAAATACTTGAATACCTTCAGAAAATATATGAAACACATAATACGTGCCTATAAAATTTGAGGTTTGCCCTCGATTTCCCTGGGATCCCATCATCAGATCATGACTTGGTGACAATGGAACCACCTCAGCAGTATACCCTTTCGAATAAAAAAAGAATTTTGAAAATCGGTCCACAATTGACGGAGTAATCGATGTACATACATAAAAAAAAATACATACAGTGGAACGTAGAACTTCCTCCTTTTTTGAAGTCGGTTAAAAAAGGTATAGACATGACTTAAAGCTCATCCTTTATCTAAACTGGCAATAGCTTTTATATTGTTTACAAGCTCTTTATTAACTTACAATGCTTGTATTTTAGTTTAGGCCAAATATTGCAAGTTAAATTTGACCCACTTCAAGTGACCAGATTGACCTAAATTTGGTATGAGTATGTAAATTAGATGACAACGCAAGTAGTCAACAAAAAGCTAGTTCTTAGGGTTCCGTACCCAAAGGGTAAAACGGGACCCTATTACTAAGACTCCGCTGTCCGTCCGTCTGTCTGTGTCTGTCACCAGGCTGTATCTCATGAACCGTGACAGACGTTTAAATTTTCACAGAAGATGTATTTCTGTTGCCGCTTTATCAAATACTAAAAGAGAATAAAATAAATATTTAGTGGGGCTCCCATACAACAGATATGATTTTTGTCGTTTTTATACGTACGGAACCCTTCGTGCGCGAGCCCGACTCGCACTTGGCCGGTTTTTTTTTAACTTTTTTTTCTTGAATAACGTGCTTCCCTAGTAGCGGCGCCGGCGCCTAAGGTGAGTGACACAAGTTCAGGTTTTTTTTAGTAACAATCCGTCCTAGCGCCCAGAGGAGGGGGGGGGGTCTATATTTTTTTCCCATACAATGAAAGTCATAATGTACCTAATGCTTGTCATAACTCATAATCTTCACTAGTCATAACTTTTTTCTCTGAAACTATAAATTTTCAAGATTATAAAAAAACAGTAACCTAACTTATACAGTACTACAGCATGACCATTACAAAATTCCTGAAAATTTTACGGTTTTAAAAAAAAAATCTAACTAGTGCTGGATTATGACAAACCATATTGAGTAAAAATTTCCTACGAAACAAAGTCACCTCGCAAAATTTATCTTTTCGGAATCTTTAGGTCTTGTCCGTCGCGATAGAATCAACCCACCTCACCTCACCAACCTTTGTCTCCAGAGGAGCAGAAACCTCAAAGCAGCAGCCTGGACAGTCTGCTGATGGCCATCCCTACCCAGGACATCGTAATCGAGGACAGCGGGGCTTCGAAGCGGAAGTCCCCGCCTCCGGACGGACCCGCCAAGCGGCGGACAGGGGTGACTAAGCTAGACATCGTTGAGAGCGAATGAGGAAATGGGGATGATAAAAAATCATGGGCCAATGAGGGCTACCGTACCCTAGCCGCCTACTACCGGATAGCCTAGTGGTTAGAGACCCGACTGTGAAGCTTGAGGTAGGGTTCGATCCCCGGCCGGCAGATGTTTGTATGATGAATGCGAATGCTTGTTCTCGGGTTTTGGATGTATAATATGTATTGAAGTATGTATTTATCTATATAAGTATGTTTATCCGTTGACTAGTACCCCCATGGGCCCATAGCCTGTATCATTACAGGCTTTGCCTAGCTTGAGACTAGGTGAATTGGTGTCAGTTGCCCCATGATATTTAATTAGAGTAACATTTTTTTTCCATTCAAGTTATTACAGTACACAATACATTTTAATACAAAGATAATAATAATAATAATCATTTTTCGAAGTTATCATGACTAATAACTACCGCAGGTATATCCTGAAGGACGGTACGGTCGACATCTGTCGGGCATGCCGCCGTCCCGGGGAGTCACTCAGGCATATTATCTCTGGCTGTTCTAGTCTTGCTAACGGCGAGTACTTGCACAGACATAACCTTGTAGCCAGGATTATTCACCAGCAACTTGCTCTTTCTTTCGGTCTTGTGGACTTCGAAGTGCCGTACTATAAGTACACACCTGCACCAGTTCTTGAAAATGGTCGTGTCACGCTCTACTGGGATCGATCTATCATCACCGACAGGACTATTGTCGCCAATAAACCTGATATCGTGCTGATAGATCGATCGAAGCGCCAGGCAGTGCTCGTCGACATCACGATCCCCCATGACGTGAACCTCGTGAAGGCCGAGAAGGACAAAGTCAGCAAGTACCTTGACTTGGCTCACGAGGTTACCGCCATGTGGCCTGTTGATTCGACGATCACTGTCCCGATAGTCGTTTCGGCGAACGGTCTAATAGCGAAGAGCCTTGACCATCACCTTAAAAGGCTCTCGCTAGGTGGTTGGGTCAAGGGTCAGATACAGAAGGCGGTACTCCTGGACACGGCTCGGATAGTCAGGAGGTTCCTCTCTCTGTCGCCCTGACCACCGGTAGCTTAGGCCCCGCCTCGCTGCCGGCGGCACCCTAGGTTAGGTTTTTATGTTTTTATATTTTGTATTAATATTGTTTTATTACTTTTTATATGAATATTGTGAAAACCTAGCCTAAGATTGCAATAAATATACGATAATAATCATTTATTCATATAACTGTATCATTAACATGTTATGGTTGAGGTCTTCTAGTAGGTAAATAGATTACTTGTAGCAGGAGACCCCGCTCTTCCAAAAATAGAACATTTGTCAGATTAACAGTCTACATTAGTGACAAATGGGTAAGTATTAGTGCATTAACTTAGAATTAAGATAATAGTACTTAAAAACTAGACTAAAGTGTGTGTGTGCGTGTGCGTGTGTGTGTGTGGGGGGGGGGGGGGTTATACACATGTAAGTGTTTAAGTTGACATTAGAAGTACAACTACAAATTATTGAATTAAGAATTAATGAATTACTTATCCCATTATACATAAACGTCACCCAAGCATCTGTTTGGTTAAAATAGGTTTTGTCTTCTTTTTACTAACGAAAATGCCAGTGCAGCAAAAAAGGCCAAACGAACCCTAACGGCATTTTAGTTAAAATAGGTTTATGAATTAAGGATTTCTTCCGTCTCACGATAGGTGAGATCCGTTATATATCTAACCAGCGCCCTCTTACATTCAAACTGTACTGTCTACTTGCAAACACAGATTTAAAAGAGAGGACATAGTAGGGGAAGATAGGTCATATAGAGGACAACATATGTGAATGTGATATATCCAGCGGCTCTCGCACCAGACTCTGGGTCTGTATCGCGAGTACCAGTTATTTGATATTTATCGCGAGTCTAAAATCCGCTAAGATCGTTAGTGTGGAGTGAGGTCATCTGTCATTCTCCACCAATGAGAGACAAGCTACTGGCCTATGATTGGTGGAAATTGACAGGTAGACCTCACTCGATACTCGCGGATTTTTGACTAGCTACAGCACTTATTGACACCAATTGACCTAGTCCCAAACTGGGCAAAGCCTGTACTATGGGTACTAGACAACGGATAAACATGCTTATATACGTACGAAACATCCAAGACCCGAGAACAAACATTCGTTTTCATACAAACATCTGCCCCCACCGGGAAGCGAACCCGGGACCTCAAGCTTCATAGTCAGGGTCTCTAACCACTAGGCTATCCGGTCGCCATGGCTAATTGGTCCAATCAGCAACCTTGTTTTAAATGCCAAAACAGGTTAGTACAGGGTTTCTTAACAAAAAAAAATCTCCATAATTTATTTTTCATAAATTTCCCCCTATTTTAATAATAATTATTCTGCTATTCGAAGTGGAGACAAATCTAACAAATCAAAGATCGAACGATCGATTGTCTTGACTTATAAATGGTGGTAACGCGACTTTGTTTTATAAACATAGATAGATTTAAGGTTGTAAAAATAAATAAAAAACTATTTTATAGTGAACTCAATTGTATTTACTAAATAGGAGCTTACACTAGATTATGTACAGGGATAACTAAATACTTTGTAGTACTAATAGTCATTGTACTTACTAAAAGACAACTTAAAATACACTTCTTAAGAACTTAAAACTACTTATACATATTGAAGACAAACCAGGCTATTCGTTATCTAGCCGAGGTATGATAACATTTAATACAGTCGGCATCAAATATTTAACATAACGAAAGCTACACGTTCTTTTCCATTTGAGAATAGTAGTGCCGACTATTCAAGTGTAAAACTTCTATTTGTATGGAAAGGTTTATGTATGTATGACCCTAAACTCGTTTTGACATGAAAAAAAAAAGAAATAACACGGAGTACTGTACAAAGGCGAACCACTCCTCGAGGAATCTCTTCCAGTAAATGTATGCTGGTGTTTATTTAAGGATAGTTTTTCAAGTACATTGTGATTTTTTGCATTCTCATACCTTGTTGTCAAGTACATTCGCAATACATACCTACCAGGTTTTTACATAATCTACTTAGATGAAAAATTAAATTAAATAATATAATTTTTTGCTGTATACAAATCTAAGTGATACCTAATATTTCAATGTAATGTGAATATTTGCAGAATTGTGTTCTCAAGTAACCTAAGCTCAAATTGCGAAATGTTGCAACTTGGTTAAGTTAGCATTTAATTTGAAACTAATAAAATATTGCGAAACAAAACCATTTGTTTTCTTCAAAATGACGTTATAACAGAATCTGTTTTTCGTAAACAGATTTTGATACGAAGTCTTTTTACTAAGGAATTCTAAAGAATTCTACTATGCTATAGCTAACTCTTGTATCGCCACTGTAAAGTCATCATCATTATCATCGAGCTGGTTAACGAACAGCAAAATAAACCAGTCAGTTATATGTTTATAACATTATCAGTACAAAAGTCTGTTAAATCGCTTACAAAAACAACTAAATACCTTCCGAGGTAAACCTTAAAACAATAATTGCAATGATTGCTTTAATCATCAAATCAAACTGGGACACAGCGTGACGTGTGTATGTTCTATCACGTTTAATCATCAACGAATTACTACTAAGGAGTAACTACACTTTATAGTTAAAGTGAAAAAAGCTTTCCAATGTCAAAATGTTTATGCCATTGTCATAAGATTGATTTTTGCCTGGCCCGTGGGAAAGGTTTTTCTACTATGTCTATACATTTATTTAAACAAACTCAAGGCCAAAACTAGAGGGATTTTCTATATGTCTTCCCTTATAAACGTTCCTCTAGTTTTAGCTTTGAGTACATATAAAAAAAGAAAAGTCATGACTGACTGACTCATTAACACCGAGCCCACTAGAAAGTTGAAATTTTGGATAGAGATTCAGTTTATGATGTGTAAGACCAGGGATGAGAAAGGATTTTGCGAACTACACTAACCCGGCATTAGGTAGACTTATTTGAATCGACTGAAGTTAAGTTAACACCGGGTTAAGGTCTAACTCAGAACACAAACCGACCAAGCCCCAAATTAGACAAAGCGTGTGTTATGGGAACTTGACAACGGATAAACATAGGTTTATATAGATAAATACTATACATATTAAGCATCTGAGACTCGAGAGCAAATATTCGTATTTATCATAGGTACGAATATCTGCCCCGACCGGGGATCGTACCCGGGACCTCAAGCTTCGTAGTCAGGGTCTCTGACCACTAGGCTATCCGGTCGTCTGGTCGGTAGGATGCTTTAATGATCACGAGGAATGATGGTTACACGGAAAGAACATGTCTACCAACTTTTTTAAAACGAGATTTTAATCTCAATATATAGAGCACTCAAAAGACTAAGTTACCACTCAGTTGCAGATACAAATATTTATGTAAATTGTCTTTTTTATCACTTCAAAAAAGTTGTAAGTATACGAAAATTATATGGATAATTACATCGTTCCAAACTCAAAGTTGACTAGACATGTTATTTTCGTGTACCCTTCAAATGTTAGCATGAATGGACTTCTATTGTAAATCCTTAGAATTTTGAATCTGTACTTCTGTATCGGTTTGCCTAGTACGTTTTTTAAAACTATATGACTCAAATAAGGATGCACGTAGACCCAAAACCTAACACATAAGTTAATGAATATTATTTTAACATAAATCGAAACTGCTGCATCCAAAAAACTACTTTTCTGCGTTATGATTAGAAAATTTACGTAAAGCTTTCCGTAAAGTCACGAATTTCTAAACTAACTTACTTCTAACAGACAATATTTACAGGTCTGTGTAAGTATAAATGTATACCTAAGTATATTTTCGATAAGGTTAGGTCATTCCTAGACTTTTCTTTATATAATTGTTAGCATTACCCTCCACAAGAAATAACAATGTAGGAAGAAACCAAAAAATGTTCTACGGCATTCAATTAAAAAGTTAATTCTGGACTCGACATCTGTTATTTTAGAAACCATTTTGTGTTGCTAATTATTGTATGAGGTAATGACGAATTAAAACAAAAAACGCTGCAGTATTCTTAGTGATTTGTGCATGTATACACGGTGTTCATCAGGCATAAAATTAGTAATTTACTGTAAATACGGGGGTTTCTATTTGGACACGACCGACAGGCAGGCCGCGATTTGGTTTGGCAGTTAGTATGAAACCCAAAGGGCTTTGTTAAAGGAATTTAAATATATTTTTCTTCAATATTAATAGTTATATGGAAGCTCGTGGTTATTGACCTATTCATGAACTTCAAAGGCTTAATTCTATTATAAATACAGGCATGAACAGCTGTCCTAGCTATAGTGATAGCGTATAACTGCGTAGGTTGTTGATAGTGGACCGCTGCGAGAGGAAAAAAAAACATATTTTTTTTAAACGCGCTATTTTACCAGGCGAGGCGGCGAGGGTGCACCATTAAGTCGAGGGTAAAATGGGTTTTATGAACGAGTTACACTCTGCTTTTCAATTCGACTGCGAAACTATGCACTAGAGTAAACAAAAAATAATGTCTAATTCGAGCTCACTGCAACCAAATTACATGAAATCGACTACCATGACCACTTAGGACGTTAAAAATGTCAAACGGTCATTGTGGCAAATGATATCACGAGTCAAAAATCAGCTAGGATCGCTTAGTGTCGGATGAGGTCTATCTGTCATTCTCCACCAATGAGAGACAAGCTACTGGCCTTATGAGTGGTGAAAATTGACAGATAAACCTCACTCGTCACTAGCGATCCTGGCGGATTTTTGTCTCGCGATAGCCCTCATTGTGTATGTGTGGATCTGATGGCCTGTTCGCCTTAGACGTAGAGTACCTGCTCATGTCTTTATTTCTGTATTTTCTGCACAATAAAGCGTTTATTTACGTACTTACCTACTGAATACATGAAATAAAATAACAAGCTAATTCTATGAGGTTCTATAGTGTTCGTGGCTGTTTTGGCCAGATTGCCTTGTTCCTAGAAGATTTAAATTTAAGCATTAACGTATTCGCTGCCGGCTGTCAGGCACGAAACTTCTTCAGAGCGTCTAGTGTAATCGCCGACCAGGCCAAGAAATACGTCTCGATCGCGTTTAACAATTCTCATACTATTTGACACTTTAACGCAAACGCGATCGAGACGTATTTTGTGCTTTTTGATTACACTAAGGGCACAGGTGCCGCAAACGCACATGTGCGTTCAAATGCGTGCAAATGTATGACAGTGGCACTGGGCAAAAGTCACCAAATCATATATGCGTTGCTGGCAGTGAATATGTTAAACATGAAAACCCATTTTAAACCGCATAAATAAGAGTAAAGAAAGCAAAGGTTGCATGTCAGGATCGTAGCAAGTGAAAGTCCGTGGTCTCTACCTACCCCTCCGGCCGGGAAACAGGCGTGACTGTATGTATGTATAAATACGAACATTAAGAACATGAATAGTGAAAATCTTATAGGTCGTTTTTTCCTCCCACGCCGTCTAGTGGAAACTATTGGGTTATGGCTTATAACTATAACATTACCGCAGTTAGGGGGCCTCCAATAACTACGTGAGGCGTTAAGGGGGAGAGAGGGTCCAGCCGAATCTCACAAAATCTCACGTGAGGGAGAGGGCGGGGTCTCGATAAATATCACGTTTTTTTTTCAGTTTGTAAAAATTGGGAGAAAACATCGTTAAAATTAGGTATTACAACATGTTTCTCCGCTAAAACATGCTACAGTACAGTGTATTATTTTCACAGATTAACGTACCTAGGTATATTTACACTAAAAATACTTACGCATACTGAAAAATCTCACGTGAGATTACAGGGGTATTAGGGTAGGGGTCGAGCCAAGTCTCACGATATCTCACCAAGGGAGTAAATTTTAGCTAAAATCGCCACACGTAATTAATGGAGGGGTTCGTACAGTCAAGGTCACGAATATGTACTGTATACACTACACAGTCCCAACAATATGTAAACAAACCTTATTACTGCGACGTTAAGATTGATTTATAAATATTTTTGCATCTTTGCGCGGATCCATGTCATGTCTTTGACTTTGACTGTACCAACCACATGACGTCTGGTACCCCAGCATACGATGCCTATGGTCTATCAGCCTTAACACACTAGCGATTTGCGAGCGAGTTTTGTATTGAGGCGATCACGCAACGTGTTCGCCGCGAGCGATATTAGTATGAAGCACTCACTCGCAAATCACTAGAGTGATAAGACTAACAGTATGTCAACATCTCTCTTACTCAAAAACATAGCAGGTGGGTTAATTTGACATAATTCTTCATGGGCGTAAGAAGTCCGCAATAAGTTGACAGACTGTAACCAGTGATATGATAATTATGTATAAAATACGTTATTTTATTATTGCTATCAATATACGATTATGAACATACGAGATATATTATAGATACATACATATACATATGTTGAGCTACGAGTGCATTTGCTTATATTAGGAATCAAGTAAAAAAAAATGAAAGTATTCTCACGGCTATATTAATAACTACCACAACGGCCACTCTTCTTGAAACGTGTACTAAGCGTAATCTTAAAGCGAAATTCTGTCCCCTCTATTAGACAGAAGACAGAGTGACACAGGATTTCGCCCGTCGTTTTTCGCTCAGTTCACACTGCAACGTGAGCGGGCTTTCGCGCCAGCCGTGACAAAGGGGCTTAAATAATTTCTAAAAATTGCATAAAATCATAAGATTTGGCGTCATTTATTGTAACTGAAATTGGTGTTTTCATTATCAATTTCGCTGGACAGTATTAATCAAAGAAACAATTTGGTGAAGTCATAATCATCATTCTTGCTTATATCATCGCGATTACACGTAATACAGAACTTGCTAAGAAAGTGTATAGTATATTCAATATTCATATACCATTGTTTAACGCCCCCTTTACATATTCTTATTTGGTCACTACTGTCGAGTACGCAGGTCTTATACAACCCTCTATTGAAAATAAGGATCATCAAAAGTTAATTACATATTATAACATGTATTGTAAAATAATAATGACACTGAAGCTTTTAGTCTCGTGATCAAGTTTGAACTTCACATTAAGAACAGTTAATCAATTATCGACAATCTAAATCACTCATTGTTTCTTAGTTACATATACCAGACTGATAGATTAATATAGCTCTATCAACTGTTCCTATAGATCTGGGCGGGGAGAAATGGTATAGTGTAATAGTACTTATGTTCATAGCCAGAAGATACAATTCCTTTTGAGCAGTTCTCTGAACTGGCGGAAAGTCGCGTAGTGTTGGACGCTTTTCTGAAACAAAATGAAACAAATTTATAGAAAAATTGTTGAATATCTCTCCTGCCAATAAAACCATAAAAAATTTAAAATTTTAAAGTTGAGGTTTAAGATTGGGAACTTCACACACATGGAGAAGTGGCACAGATTAACTAATATTTTAGTTGAATTGAGAAATATTTGTACATGTCAAAATGTTTATGACCTTGACATAAGATTGATTTTTGCCTGATCTGTGGAAAAACTTTTTTCACCAATACCTATACTATCGCACGCACAGAAGACTCACTTTCGAACAAAAGTCAAGTTTAGGTATAAAAATTTTCCTACTCTTACGACTGCTATCTGCTTGCACGCGAAATAAGGACTTATCGTGTGACACGAGTATTCATAATCCGTTGGGAGTACGGCTACGGGTGCTTCTATACCTAGCGGGCCCCCCTGAGCTACAAAGATGAAATTAGTGCCAGTGGATAGGGATTTCAATATACCTCGCGAAATGCATAATCTTTTTCAATGCAGACTGTACTTCATGTTCTACAATTTCGATGATATTTATTTCCAAATATTTAAACAAATTGTATTATTCTTTACGCGAGCAAGTACTTCGTGCCGAATATTCGGCACTTCGGCCGACAGCGTTGCAGAATATTCGGTATTCGGCCAAATCACTATTCGTGGCAACTCTAGTATAGACACACCGGCGACGGCGGTCTGCTACTGCTGCTATACTTGGTATAGTATATTGGTATAGTAAATTTTGTAAAAATAAATAAATAAATTGCTACGCCCCCCCCCCCCCCTCACCTGCACTAGACGGGCACCTCCTCCTGCTCCTTCTCCCGCTGGCGCACGGCCACGGCGGTCTCCACCAGCAGGTACAAGCACTTGAACTTGTCGCGCTCGCCTTCCGCCCCGGTTCCCACCACCTGAGACAATAATAAATAAATATCATGGGACAATTCACACCAATTGAGTTAGTCCCAAACTAGGCAAAGCCTGTACTATGGGTACTAGACAACGGATAAACATACTTATATAGATACATACATATTTAAATTAATATTAAACATCCAAGACCGGAGAACAAACATTCGTATTCATCATACAAACATCTGCCCCGACCGGGGATCGAACCAGGGGACCTCAAGCTTCATAGTCAGGGTCTCTAACCACTAGGCTATCCGGTCGTCAAATAAGATATTATTATAAAAAAAAAAGTTATGAACGAACATTCAATAATTTCATTTTTTACGACACGGTCACCGCTGGTAACTGAGCGTTAGAGTGATCAATACTCAGCACTCACTGGGTGCTACTGGAGAAGACTCCAGTAGGAAGATCTCTCACCAGACAGTTACGTCTGGTGACCAAAGTTCGAAGGAAGACAGTAGGAAATCGTATATACAATCAGACTTGACAAACTTTAAATTCAAATTCAAAATTGAGTCTACCAGCGCTTTCGGAAAGACCATGTTTGCCAAGAAGAATGCGCCGCAAGAAACTTGGCACAAAGTAATTTTTTTTTCTAAAAACAAGTTACATTGGCTCTTCGTTAGCGCGATGTAGAACAGTGATAACCTAAGCTAGGTGGCTTTGAGGTATGTGTGCGTGTGTGTGTGTGGCAGGTGCGCCAGCTGCGGGTGCCAGCCGCCAGGCGCGCCGCCGGCCGAGCTGTGTGTGTGTGTGTACCTGCAGGCGCCTCGTGCGCAGCGGGTGCGGCAGCTGCGGCAGGTGCGCCAGCTGCGGGTGCCAGCCGCCGGGCGCGCCGCCGGCCGAGCTGTGTGTGTGTGTGTGTACCTGCAGGCGCCTCGTGCGCAGCGGGTGCGGCAGCTGCGGCAGGTGCGCCAGCTGCGGGTGCCAGCCGCCGGGCGCGCCACCGGCCGAGCTGTGTGTGTGTGTGTACCTGCAGGCGCCTCGTGCGCAGCGGGTGCGGCAGCTGCGGCAGGTGCGCCAGCTGCGGGTGCCAGCCGCCGGGCGCGCCGCCGGCCGAGCTGTGTGTGTGTGTGTACCTGCAGGCGCCTCGTGCGCAGCGGGTGCGGCAGCTGCGGCAGGTGCGCCAGCTGCGGGTGCCAGCCGCCGGGCGCGCCGCCGGCCGAGCTGTGTGTGTGTGTGTGTACCTGCAGGCGCCTCGTGCGCAGCGGGTGCGGCAGCTGCGGCAGGTGCGCCAGCTGCGGGTGCCAGCCGCCGGGCGCGCCGCCGGCCGAGCTGTGTGTGTGTGTGTACCTGCAGGCGCCTCGTGCGCAGCGGGTGCGGCAGCTGCGGCAGGTGCGCCAGCTGCGGGTGCCAGCCGCCGGGCGCGCCGCCGGCCGAGCTGTGTGTGTGTGTGTACCTGCAGGCGCCTCGTGCGCAGCGGGTGCGGCAGCTGCGGCAGGTGCGCCAGCTGCGGGTGCCAGCCGCCGGGCGCGCCGCCGGCCGAGCTGTGTGTGTGTGTGTACCTGCAGGCGCCTCGTGCGCAGCGGGTGCGGCAGCTGCGGCAGGTGCGCCAGCTGCGGGTGCCAGCCGCCGGGCGCGCCGCCGGCCGAGCTGTGTGTGTGTGTGTGTACCTGCAGGCGCCTCGTGCGCAGCGGGTGCGGCAGCTGCGGCAGGTGCGCCAGCTGCGGGTGCCAGCCGCCGGGCGCGCCGCCGGCCGAGCTGTGTGTGTGTGTGTACCTGCAGGCGCCTCGTGCGCAGCGGGTGCGGCAGCTGCGGCAGGTGCGCCAGCTGCGGGTGCCAGCCGCCGGGTGCGCCGCCGGCCGCGCGCGCCGCCTCCTGCTCCTCCTCCTCGGAGGTGGTGACCGTCACCACGGCCGCCGAACTGTGGGTAACCGCCCTTTTGCAACGTTAGTTTAGTTGGTAGGTTACAATGTGACACTTATGGTTATAACGGCGATTCACACACTACCAAAGCGCCTCCGCGCGGATCGGCCGCGCGCCGCCGTCTTGCGTACGTCAAAATCTGCCGCTCCGCGCGGACCGCGTTGCGGTGTGTAAATCGCCTAAAGATAGGTTAAGGGTGCTTATGCTACGTTGCTATGGATGCGTTTAATATCCACCAATCGTATTCATTGCACCCGTTTCAACCACTTCTATGCTATGTGGAGCAATTAATATGATTGGCGGGTAACAGCGCATCCATAGCAACGTAGCATAGCACATCTCTGGTGGAAAGACACTTTATTGGTGACAAATAAGACAAGTAATTATGTAATGGCATCTGAAGCCTTGGACCTAAGTGCATGCAATAGTAATACTTTGAATCATGCAAGAGATAGACATTACTTCGTGTAGCGATTGCACTAAAGGGTTTCGTTTCGAATTTGATATAGTTAGAGATATAATAGGGAGTAGCCTAGTTGGTAAAATCAGCAACTTTTTTTAAACTATGACGTCATAATTTTCAGTGATCAAACTGAGTCCCTTTATTAGTTTTTGTTAAATTAAGAATCATCTTAATTGCAGTAATAAGTGAGGCATCGGTTCCTCAACTTGATACTGAGTGATTGTTTTGACATTACAAAAAAAAGATGCCGATTTCACCGAAAACAGTCATCATCTAAAGTTGAATCAGTCCACAAATAGGGTTACCAGACGTCAGAAATTTTCCTTTTTTAGATTAAATCAAAACTCCTTAACTTTTACAAACTGCCTGGCACGCGTTACACCGCCGACGCGACCCGAGCGTCAGGAACTTTACTCGCAAATCAGTAATTCTGTCAGGTATTTCAAAACGAGTATCTGGTAGCCCTCCCCGGTTCGACTCACCCCCTGGCGTGCGGCGGCGCGTCCTCGGGCCCGTAGCGGATGACGCTCTGCCAGACGGAGGGGTCGTACTTGACCTCCTCCTCGCTGACGGCGCTGCTGGAGTAGCCCTCCTCGCCCAGCTCGCCCTCGCTGCGGTACACCAACAGCCCGTCGCCCTCCGCGTACTCGGGCTCGCGACGGTCGCCCTCGTTTTGGATCTGCGGACGGAGATTAATAGCTGTGGATTGTGGTGCAATGTTCTCGATAAAAAAAAACAAAACCCTACTGCAATGAGGGCTGTCGCGAGTCCAAGATCCGCTAGGAATGCTAGTGTCTGTTATTCTCCACCAATGAGGGACAAGCTACTGGCCTACGATAGGTGGAAATTGACAGATAAACCTCACTCGACACTAGCTAGCAATCCTAGCGCACTTTTGAATCGCGATAACATTGTCCTATATTTATTGTTATTATTCATTTACTATTGTTCCTGTTCCCAGCCCTTCCACAAGACAAGTTTGACCGATGTATCGGCCGGTCTCACCCCATTTGTTCTAGCTCCTAGCCCTTTCACAAGTTTTTTTTTATACGCTATAGGTTTGCGTTTGACCACAATCACGCCTGATGATAAGCGAAAATATTGTCTACGATGGAGCACGCTTGCTTAGACTTGAAAACGGCCAGATTATAGTGTTCAGGGAACACGGACGCGGCAGGGAATTTCACTCCATAGCCGTACGGATGATGAAGGAAGAGCATAAGCTACGTCCACACTGTGCCTTTGCCCGTTCAACAAGGGCATGCGACATAGCGCATTCGACAGCGCACGTAATATAACTATGCTACAAACTCTGGTTTTTCAGGATATTCCATGTTTTTTATCATTGTCTCTATTGGTTTGAGAATATTAGCTGCTCGGTGCGAATTCGTTGGTGGCGGATGACGTGTATAAAAGGCAGTATGGCGTTAGCTTTAGCCTGTCCATAATGGGCGAAGCAAAAAAAAAGTTCCTTTTTTTATGCCGAATTACTAAGTCGGCAGCTATTCCGGCAAATAGAATGCTCTCACCACACATCTTAAACCAAAACTTGACGACTAGTGTAAGAGGACAGTTTTGATGCGCGCAACAGTTGAATTGACATTGAACTATGAAGATGAAAGTTGAAGAGGGATAGGGCACCGTGTGGACGTGGCTGAAAGTGTATCGGATGTCCCGGTCTCACCTCCAGCTCGACGGTGTCCCAGGAGACGTTCTGCCCCGAGGAGCCGGCGGTGGGCGTGCCGGGCTGCTTCTTGCCGCGCCGCGAGATCGTGTAGTGCAGCGGGTCGTGGCCCTCGCGTCGGATCATCTCGGGCAGGATGCGCCGGCGCGCGTTGATGAACCAGTTGCATACCTGGCGGGGGATTAGAGGGTTTATGGTGGACTCGTTTGGAGTTGAGTTACCGGACTTGTAAAACAGTTTTAAATGATTCGCGGTCAAATACACATTAGACATATTTCGAACGGAGCATATTTGATGAACTCCCGATATTTCGATGCAGTTACATGCATCATGATCACGGGTACCTACCTAGTAAGGTAATCGTGTTCAACATCCCGTTCGAAATATGTCTAATGGGTCGTAAAATATTATTGTAATATAATAATAATAAAACAGACAAGAGGCACCTAATTAACAGTCATAATACATATAAATATCATCATCATAGAAATCTCTTTCTAATACGAAAAAGTTTGAGTTAAAAAAGGCTTTCGCTTGTATTACAAGTTGCAACTGTTGCAAGTCGTTATGAGACAGGCGGTCGTCAGCGATCTTGAGTGAGGTGAAGTTGAGGTTACACTCCCTCGCTTACTTACTTGCAACACAGTTAAATTGGCTTCCTGGCTGAGTGTGAGTTTCTCCGCGTCGCTAGGGTACGCGTTGTACCGGTGGTCGTACAGCCACCGCTTCAGTATCTTCACGGAGTGCTTGGGGAGGTTGCCGCGCCGCTTGCGGACGGATACGATGCCCGGCGGCGGCGGGGCGTGGCCGAGCACGATGCTGGCGCGGCGGGAGCGGTCGGCCTCGCCGTCGGTGCCACTCTCGTTGTCGTCGGTCGACGACGTTGACGGGAACCGGTCGCGGGCTGTCGAGGAAAGGTGGTAAATAAATAAATAAATATCACGGGACAATTTGACACCAATTGACCTGGTCCCAATAGTTTGCAAAGCCTGTACTATGGGTACTAGACAACGGATAAACATACTTATATACATATTAAACATCCAAGACCCGAGAACAAACATTCGTATTCATCGTACAAACATCTGCCCCGGCCGGGATTCGAACCCGAGACCTCAAGCTTCATAGTCAGGGTCGCTAACCACTAGGCTATTAGATCGTCGGATCGGTCGGTCGTGGTGGAGCTATTTATACTGAGGATCGAGCACGACTTTAAGAATGCTGCGTAAAGTCGAATAGTAAACGTTGTCGAGTTTGTATGACGTTTGGAACAGCGCCCGCCTGTGAGCGTATTTGGAACTAAAATTTAGTATGAAGTTTCTCGATCTCGATACGACAACCGTAACGTTATGCAGCTTTCGTAAAGTCGTGCTCGACCCTCTGTAGCTATTTGCTGCCGTACGAATGGGCCGGCTCGTCCGGGGACGTACCACACTCTCGCAGAAAATCGGCGGCAGCAACAGCACCCCAGTAGGCCGAGCACGAAGTTGACAGTCTATACAGTGTTTCTAAAGTACCGTAAAAATTTTTCTTTATTTTCTAATGACACAGTGAGTTTTCTTTGTATAATTCACCTGTGGTTATGTATTGTAAGAGCTATCGTAACTCGTTTTTAGAAAAAAATACTTCGTGCCAAGTTTCTTGCGGCGCATTCTTCTTGGCAACCGTGGTCTTTCCGAAAGCGCTGGTAGACTCAAAAATAAGACGTGTAAAAGAGCATTCAACTGCCTATTTGCTGAATAAAATTTTGAATGTTGAATGGAGTTTTTATCGTGATCAAAAACATATACCCCGGCGGGCCTATCTCGCCTATGCGATTACAATATTGTATTGAAAATAATGTTTGTAATTAGTGATTAGTATTTTCATTTTTCATTCTTTACACGTAAGCTCGTTACCTTAATTAAGACATTTTTGAGTTCTAAGTATCAACCAGTTGCCAAGTTTGTTGTTAAAACTTGAACAACGAAACGAAAATGTACAAAACAAAGTCTTGGCGCGCTTCAGTTAAACTTGTTTGAAGATCTTTTGTGTGTATGATTTGAATGGAATGTATTGATTTAAACAAGACTGCTTGTCTGTACTGTAGGTATACTTCAATTGTTTATACGAGTAGGTACCTACGTACAACATAGAATAAAGTATAAAGATACAAAAGAATACTAGCAAGCGTGCCGCCGATAAGGACAACAGATATAGTACATACAATATTTACGGTTGCCAAGTAATGAAAAAATTACCCCACAAGTATATTATTTATTAAGTAGGTACTTAAGTCAAACACTAAAAACAATTCAGTGAAGCATATAAGTATACTAGGTGAAAATGTATAAATAACAGTAAGAAACTCTACAAAAGTTAATAAGTGAAGTACTGTTGTCTTCCCTTTCTTCCAAAGCAATGTTGTGTCACTACATATTTTTGATGAAGGATTTGGCACATAATTTATTTTTCCCGTAGCTTCTATCCATTTTCTAAGAAGGTTTGGGTCAGCGGGAAATCTGAAATTTTCATAAACAAAAAAAACCTTAGAAAAAAAACGTAAAATAATCCTCTAAAATAATGATAAATAAATAAAATAAAATGCGTTTATTTCGGACAACAGAAACGAAAGCCTAAAGTTTTATGGCCTAGCACTAAGCAGCAGAAATATGAAATCGGTGCTTCATTCAAAGAATATTCCGCTCGCACCGCACCGACTTCATATTTCTGCTGCTTAGTGCTAGGCCATAAAACTTTAGGCTTTCGTTTCTGTTGTCCGAAATAAACGCATTTTATTTTATTTTATTTATTTATCATTATTTTAGAGGATTATTTTACGTTTTTTTTTGAAGGCGGTTTTACTTTTTTGTTAAAAGATTTTTATTTCACAATTTTACGTTGATTTAACATTTTCAGAATTATCCTCCAACTCCTAACCGTTAAGGAGTTGTACCTTCCATCATCAGCTCATCAACATAAGATGATGACTACCGAACGCAAATACTTGAATAGCCTTAGAAAATATATGAAACACATGATACGTACCTATAAAATTTGAGGGTTGCCCTCGATTTCCCTGAGATCCCACCATCAGATCATGACTTGGTGACAGTGGGACCACCTCAGGAGTATACCCTTTTGAATAATGATTTAACATTTTCAGAATTATGATTTATGATTTTGAGAATTAAATTGCATATTGATTTTATTTTGACATCAGTCAACAACCCTATTGCATTATCAATTATCACGCTCCCTATTGGTCGTGACTGTTTGTCAATATTGACATTGCGTTACGCGTTGAACACCCTTAGCATACGAAATACCGCAGCGTGAATCGCTAACTGGTCTAATATAGGGCAGACATGCAAATAGAAATAAGAATGGCGCTGGGCCGAGGAAATTGGTTCTATTTGCGGCGAGCCGGGCCGATATTTATTTACTACTCGACGCGTACGTGTTAAAATTCAATTGGTACAAAAATAATAAATCACTTTTAGTGAAATAAACGTATCACTCACGTATAGTCAAGTTTAGCCCGACTTGTTTCGGACTAACTGACAATTGATAATAATAAAAACCGGGCAAGAGAGTGTCGGACACGCACAGGATAGGGTTCCTAAGCCATTGCGAAAAAACCCTGTCATAGATACCTAATTTAAAGGTATTTTATTTTCACATCACATTTATTCGAAACCAATGTTAGCAGAGCCCTACTCCTTACCAAACATGGAGCAGCGTGGGGTCAATTTATATCGGTTACCGACGCAGACAAACATAATAAGTTAATCTACTATTACTCCCAAATCTGTAAAGCCTGCTTATATCTGATAGTTTTCCTTTTAAATTCACTATATGCACTGATTTTTTTCACATTTCCAAATAGGTACAACAGTTTCTCTGGTAGAGGGGGGGACACTTGACTCCAACAAAAATGAGCACTTCAAAGCTAAATATATCACTCTATCGAAAAATGATCTTTAAGCACTCTCAATATTTTTGAAAGACCTATCCAACGATACCCCACACTATGGGGTGGCCAGGAAAAATAAAAAAAATCATCCCCACTTGAGGTGTAGGGGAGGTACCCCAAAAAAATTCAAGATTAAATTTCCAGCACTTTTTCGGCCTAATTAATATGTATATATGCAAAATTACAGCTTTCTAGTACCAATAGTCTCTGAGCAATGCCGCGGACAGACAGACAGACATACGGACATGACGAAACTTTTTGCCATTTTGGCTTCGGAACCCTAAAAATGACGATGGAAACGAGGGTAGTTGTGCGCCGCTGTCAGCTGTGCCCTAAGCACGACTTGTCGAATCCTGCGTTACGTTACGGTTATCGTATCGAGATCGAGAAATCTCATACTAAATTTTAGTTCCAAATACGCTCACGGGCGGGCGCTGTTCCAAACGTCATACAAACTCGTTATAGTTTACTATTCGATTTTACGTGACGCAGGATTCGACAAGTCGTGCTTAGGGCACTGCGCCTAGTCGCGTACGCGTCTCGCTAGCGCTGGGTCGTGCGCTCCCAGAGGAAGGACTACGAATTAGTCCGAAGCATGTCCAGCTAAGCGCTACTTTTAAACGTGAATGATCCATTTATTTCACTATGATTGAGTCTCACGTTAGTTCCATTAAACTCGCGCTTTCCCGGATTTGAATAAAAGGTGAGAAAGGTCGGATCCAAAGGTATTTTAAAGAGGCCGCTTATCGCTTAAGACATGCAGTGTATTGTTTATTCACAGGAGAAAAATACCTATTCAAAATTGAGTATTGCTAAACGCGCTGAACAAAAAAAACATATCTTTCATGTTTTATGCTATGCCGTCGTGGCGACCGCGGATCGCCTTCCCACACCCCGCGCGCCCCGCGCTCACCCCGCTCACGTCACGAAACGCACACAGCCGCGAGGTCGTTTACTGCACACATGCGTCAGTGTCGTTCCTTGTTACGTTAGTATATTTATTCTTATTTGGCCAAACGCAGGCGGCGCACAAATCACCGCCCTAAGCTAACACGGCCTCTATGCGTCTAAAGCTGTTTGTTTGTTATCCTTTCAATCATTATTCGCATAGGGGCTTTGATCCGCGCTGAATAGGTACGTCAGCCCGGTTAGAAAAACAAAATAAATATTTAGCTTGGTTCAACATAGTTTCGAAAGGAATTTGAACACGTAAAATCTGATTGTACGATACTTACGTCTGGCTACTGGTGCTGGGTGATATGATAAACAGAGAAACTAAGGATAATAGGTAGAAAATGCAGTAATTGCAAGCTAAAATCTGCACTGAGTCTGAGTAGCTTAGAGCAGGAATTTGTGCGACAGTTTTTTTTTTTGTATGAGTTTGTAGAAACGTAATATTGGGCTGTACGTGTGTACCTCGTCCCCCTCGAAAAGTGCCAGAAATTGTTTACAGCATAAATAAGCCATAGGCGCGCCTCCCGGCCGTCTCTTTATGCTGAGTAGCCTAGTGAAACAGTTCTCCGATTTTCACTGGTAAAAATTATGACGGTTTGTGAAAAAAAATTTCTGTTGATAAAAGTATTTCCAAGAAATCACGAATCAAAATAAATAGTCAGGCATTCGTGCCGGATCGTATTTAATAGTAAGATTGATAACTGGACCCCATTGCGGCGGTCGGATTACAGCACCCAAGTGCCCCGGATAATTCGACGTCGTCAAAGTGATATGGCAGTGGCGTAGGCCAGTTATAAAATCCCATGAAAAACATAAATGTGAAAATCGGAGCCAACCAATCAATCAATCAATCAAACAATTTATTAGTTAAAAGTAGGTAGAAGTTAAGAATATACGTGGTTGTCGACTTTAAATCGTAAAAATTCGCTGCTTTCTGATTTTTTTTATATTTGTAATACGTACACACAATTTTCCCAGCTGGATGCCAAATTTCAACTTTTTAGGTAATTTGGATGGAAATAATGAAAATTGTATCCATAATATTACATGTCATTCGATTATAAACAATGTCACACGTCATACAACAGCAATAAAGACAAAAAGAAAAATAATATAATAATTTGGAAGTGGGTTAGGTTTTTGATCCTAGGCAATCACTAAGTCAGTCAGTCACCGTTTGAGGTGTACTTATTTATGAAATTTGGGGTTCTTGTTAATCTAAGGGGCTTTAATAAATAAAAAATAAACCAAACTTCATGTGTTTATGTAAAGTTTTACACGGCGCGTGCCGCGTGTTTAGATTAGCTCTCGTTCTCGTTCTAGATTAGCTCTAGTAGTATATTATTGGGCATTCTGGACCACCATTCATTCGATCGGGCGAAAAATTTCGCCCTCACTCATTCGTGGTGATCCAGAAGCCCAATAATACAATGAATTGCACACAACCTACAATCAACCCAAACCCAACGGTAACCAACCTAACAGTAACCTATCAGCATTTGCGTTCAACATAACGCTCAACCTACACCTGAAATCGCATTGGACATTCTGTTTCACCTCGCGTTCAACGCAACAGCAACTCAAACCCAACGGAACCCAACCTAACAGTGACCTATCAGCATTTGCGTTCAACATAACGCTCAACCTACACCTGAAATCGCATTGGGCATTCTGTTTCACCTCTCGTTCAACGCAACGAATACATCAGCCCAACAGCAACTCAAACCTAACGGAACCCAACCTAACAGTAACCTATCAGAATTCACGTTCATCATAACGCTCAACCTACACCTGAAATCGCATTGGGCATCCACCTCTCGTTCGAATGAGCGAAGTTTTGACTCGAGGTTCAACGACAAGCCAACCCGACGGGAATTTATTCAATGTATTTAAATTTCAGTCCAACTCAAGTCTCAACTAATTGACAACCTAACATAGATATGTTTAATAATGTTTGAGCTTAGATAAAGTAAAAGCAAAAGTACACCATGCACACCGGGTTGATCAAGTCCGATATGCACGAGGCCGAAGCCACTGAGCGCTCCTCGGTCTCAAGCCGCAGCCTTTGACTCAGGTTAACTCAGGTGTTTGCACAACTTGTCTGCGAAGCTGATCAGACTCCACAGACAAGATCGGGTCACCCAGGACGCGTCTAGTTCCCGGCATCCACCTACGGATGTATCGCTATGACCGCTTTTTGTGTGCGTGGTGGTTTTGGATGCCTCCCACCGAGGCTTGTATACAACTCATCCGCAAAGCTGATCAGACTCCACAGACAAGGTCGGGTCACCCAGGACGCGTTAGTTCCCGGCATCCGTTTTCGGATGTATCGCTATGACCGCGTTTTATGTACACGGCAAATTGTATGTCGGATTTATTTATATCAACGAATCTCAAAACCATCGTTAGCGCGAGTTAGGTTTAAACTAATTTACGCTGGAATAAAGCACTAAGTAAACATTATTTAAATTACGAAAACATAAAAATGTGTAACTCACTACACTAGTGAAAACCGAAATATGATTTTAAATTGGTATCGCTAAAACTAAGTCAAATAGTGTGATTTAATTGATGTTAATGTAGAACAACTCCATCTGTGAGACCGCGATACTTTATCACACTTTCTAAATAACTTATATCACTTTATCATGTTGACGTAAAAATTGTCTTGCTGACTAGAATATAAAGTTTGATCAGAAACGAGTTGTAAAGTGATATACATGATTATGTACTTAAGTCATTTCAACTCGAAGACATTGTAGTGTAAGTTAGGTACTCGATCAAATTACGTAGCGAGCGCGCTCGCTAAGGTTTATTGTTCTTAACATGCAAATGGACATACGAGTAGGCGGTGATGACATCTATCGAAATTATTCGAAACCATTTGTATTCTATACGAAACCAGTACATCAAAGGTACTTACTTAAATCATTACTTACACCTACTTAGTTCAGTGCTTAACCCACAGACAGCGCTTATGTTAAACTTTGACATCGTGCGCTAGAATTTGTACCTAGATTTTTGTGTGTCTGTCTGTGGTACCATAGCTCCTAAATGAATGAGCCGATTTAAATGCGGTTTTTCATTTAACAGGTTTTCTAACAATGGTTCTTAGACTTGTTTTATCAAAATCGGTTCAACCGTTTCTAAGATATTGACCTTTGAAGCGAAAATGTCTATTGTTTTTCGACTTTTCTAAGTTGGTTAGGTTATCTTATCATAAATGTTAATAATATAGGAATTGTTTATTTTTGTGTTCAAATTGAAAAAGGTTTATACCTGTTTGTACCTGTAACAAGACAATGTTTGTTTTCGTATTAGGAAATAACAATTGTATGTGTATTTATAATTACGATGTAAAGTAGCAAACATTACAGTTAGAACACGTTTTTACCTAAGTTTAAATCTTCGTCTTAGTAGGTGAGGTAAGATGATATTTGGTTGTGTGAGCTAACCAATTACTAACCTTACCCATTAACTTAGTAATTAAGTCGGTTAATACTGAGGCTATTTGAACGATCTGAGGAGGTTTTTTTCCAGTTTCCGTTATAATTTTAACGTACAGAACTGAGCATGAAAATGTTACCAATTAGGTATTAGCCAATTTTATTGCGCAACGTTATCAAGTTGTAATGTGACACACAGTGCGATCGGCGTCTTTTTGCTGACATACAAATGCGGTGCATGTATGAAGCGTGGTTGCGAAATAATATTCATATTATAAAGGTGTAGGGTTGACAATGATCAATGGATAAATTTACAATTAATGGGTACCTCTATTAAATGCGAATATAAATGTTCTTAAAAGAAATAATGATTACTACAATTACTGAAATACTAATATTTAGGTAATTCCTTAATTTAGCTGGTGAGAAATAAATAAATAAAAAATAAATAAGTAAATTAAAAATTAAAAAAGTAAATTAAAAAAAGCTTACAACTCATTCTCGATTAGTTTTTTGGTATCTTGAATACATGCATATGTGGAATACGAAGTAGGCAGATTTACCAACAGACAGATAGACAAATTCATAACGTTCCTCTTTCCATCGCGTCGAGAATTAAATAATGTAAAATAAAGAACTGTTATGTGCACATAAGCATAATACACAATTGTGATTTGGAATGCGACAGCCCTAGTTCATTTAGTAAAATCAGCAAATAATTTCGTTTAAAACTTTTGCGCGGGGCTAATTTGTTCCTTTCCAATTTCGAACGTGACGTGCACAGTGCATCAAGTCTTCTACATCTTCAGCTCAGAGGTTAAGCTGTGCAGAGTTTCTACGTTAGTAAAGTTTATTTGCTTTATACATCGATTAAAATGTAAGTATGTATTTCAACGTACCTAACGCTTTACTTTCCTAACGAAATTAAAACATTTGGTTCATATTGTTTGTAGGGTTCCAACAGGCATTAATATTTTTAATTTCCTTTCAGGTCTGATTCCGAGTTTGAACCCATCACTGTTGCAAACAGCGGAACCGTTCGGTCAAAAGTGGGAAGGTCGGCTGAAAAACGAAAAGCTTCAGCTCCAAACAGGTAGCCATTTTATATTTATTTTCATATTTCATGTTTTTTATTTTGTCAGCTGGGTACATATTTACTTAAATATTGTTTGTCTACTTTTTTCATTTAAAAAAGGTATTTTTTTTTCTTTTTTTATCGATGTATATGGTTATTTTAAATGTCGAGTAATAAAAACATATTTTTTATTTCAGATCTGATTCAGAGGAGAGCGTTGCCGCTGCAGATGTCAGTATCCCAAAAATAAAAAAACCTGCTCAAAAAAGAAAGCCGTCAACCCCAAGGTATTTTTCTTGTAATTTGTTTAATGAATTTCGACGAACTAAGTACAACTGTCTTATTCATTGTTTAATGTCTGTTATGTTTCAGATCTGCTGCACCCAAGAAAAAAGAAACTAAAAACCCGTTTGACGTGTTCGGAATATTTCCTGAAGACGTTGCTGTTAACCATAAGCCTGCTGAGACTGATCCGCTTGATTCATCCATTATAAGCCGGGTACCGAACGGGTCAACAAAACGAGCTTGCACCCTCAACGGAGACTTTTTCTTGGAGCTGCGGGTGTACAACACTGCTGATATTCGCGGTGAGTTACGTCAGGAGCGTTGGAAAAAGGCTCTCGTTACTCTAAAGGCGCAAATCGATGATGAAACTGTTGAATGGGAGGCATTGCAAAAATTTATTAAAAAGATAAATGTACTTTTCAAGGACGCTAACGTCAAATTTTATTCTAACGATACTAAGTACTAATTTAGTAGGTACTTTTTTGATTTTAACAGATACTGCAGGTTGTCTCTTTTTATTACTTATTTGAATAAAATTTAAACTGCATCAAATTGTGTATCAAGTAATTTTTAATAAATGTTTTTAATAAATGTTAACGATTTATTATGAAACCATAATTTAAACGCTTTTAACGATATTACTTTAAGGGCGCAAATCGATGATAAAACTGTTGAATGGAGGGCATAGCAAAAATTTGTTAAAAAGATAAATGTACTTTTCAAGGACGCTAACGTCAAATTTATTGTAACGATACTAAGTAAGTACTAATTTAGTACTTTTTATTTTTGCTTTTAACGGATACTGCAGGTTGTCTCTTTTTATTATTTGATTAAAATTGAAACTATCAAATTGTGTATTTAACATATAAAACCAGGATTACAGCTTAAGCAAAGTCGCTACATAAAACATGCCCTTTTGCACTCAGTGTTCAATTACAGTAGAAAGCAGGAAGTGGGTAGGGCACCTTAGAAGTAATAAGCATAGAAAAAATTCGGGTGTAAATTTAAACGATGAGGTTGTTGAAATTTCGTCTGCTTTTAAAGGTCGCATAGCATCTTATAGAATAATGGCAACTGATGAGCTGAAGTCTTGTTTACCTGAATCATTTTTGATTACAGTAAAACCTAAAATGCAAAAAATTTTGGAAAATTCGCTTAAAAAACATGTGTCCCTCAAAGTAAATTTCGAATATTTTGGCGATTTTCTTTTGTTTAAAGATGACAAGCAGGAAATGAAATCTTTTGCAACGAAAAATTTTCCTATACATCAAAATTATCAATTCGAAGAGCTTTTAAACACAATAATTATTAGTATACAGAAAAAAATCGAAGAATTTCAGGAGCGCGATTCTGGTTGGACTTTCTTATCTAATTTGTATTTAGAAGTTAACATAAATAAGTATGAACCATTGAAAGCGTCATCTTACATAGACTTACCTAAGATAATAAAAAATAAAAAAGCTTGCATTAATATTCAAAATCATGATAATTATTGTTTTCTCTGGTGTGTTGTTGCTGCTCTTTACCCATGTCAAAACCATCGCGAGCGTCTATCATCTTATCCTCATTTTAAAGACGTATTAAAACTTGATAATATGTGTTTCCCTGTCACTTTAGCCGATATCATTACGTTTGAGCATCACAATATTGATATCAGTATTAACGTATATTCTTTAAAAAACAACCGAACTCTTGTAGGACCTCTATACAGATCGCAATATAAAAGGAAACATCGAATCAATTTACTTTTAATCGAACGCGGTAATAAGTCGCATTATGTTTTGATTACTAATTTACCGCGTCTTGCTCGCGGTCAGATTACCAAACATCATGCTAAGCTTTATTTCTGCGAAGACTGTCTGATATTTTTTCAAACTGAACACGGTTTCAATAGTCACGTTTGTAGTGGGGTTGCTACGGTACTTCCGGAGAAAGGCACCTATCTCGAATTTAAGCATTTTGAACGAAAACAAGACGTTCCATTTGTCGTGTATGCTGACTTTGAGACAATCCTTAAACCCTATCAGAACTGTGAACCTAACACTGACAGTAGTTTTACTACAAATAAACAAATACATTTACCAGCCGCTTTCGCGTACCATATAATTTGCTCTTATGATGAGCAACTTAATCGTTTTGTTCAATACCGAGGGCCAGATTGTGCTCAGAAATTCGTAGATTATTTATATAGACATATTAAAGACATCCATAACGTTTTAGAAAAAGAAATTCCCATGATATTTACTGTAGAAGATTCTTTAGCTCATGAACGTGCCAAAAATTGTCATATGTGTAAAGGTTTATTGTTTGCAGACAAAGTAAGAGATCACTGTCATCTAACGGGCCGTTATCGCGGTGCCGCGCACCAGTACTGCAATCTGCGCTTTCGCGTTCCTAAATTGGTCCCTGTTTTCTTTCATAACTTAGCAGGTTACGATTGTCATTTGTTTATACAGGAACTTAGTAAATGTTCAGGGCCTGTGAAAGTAATCCCAAAAAATAAAGAAAATTATATTTCGTTCACTAAGTTTTTGTGGATTTCAGATCAAAAGTATGCACAAATTCGATTTGTAGACTCTTTTAAATTTTTAGGAACAAGCTTGGAAAAATTAGCGAATGGTTTACATAAAGATGATTTTATTCACTTGAACAAGTTTTATCCTGAAACTAAAAAAAATAAATTATTAACTCGCAAAGGTATTTATCCTTACGATTATATGTCGAGCTGGGATAAGTTTACAGAGACCGAGCTTCCATCACAGAACTTGTTTTTTAATTCTCTTTCCAACGAACAAATAAGCGATTCAGATTACGCACATGCGCAATCTGTATGGTCCGAATTTAAAATCAAAGATATGGGAGAATATACTGATCTTTACCTAAAAACTGATGTGTTGCTTTTATCAGATATTTTTGAGAACTTTCGGTTCATTTGCAAGTTAAATTATCATTTAGATCCGGCATTCTATTTAACTGCTCCAAGCTTATCGTTTGATGCTATGTTATTAAAAACCGGAGTTAAGCTTGAATTGATATCCGAATTAGAAATAATTCGACTCATACAAAAAGGAATAAGAGGTGGTATTTGCATGTGTTCGACCAGATATGCTCAGGCTAATAATAAGTACATGGAAACTTATGACATGAATAAACCAGACTCGTTTTTAGTATATATCGATTGCAATAACTTATATGGTTACAGTATGTGTCAATCGTTGCCCATGTCTAATTTTAGTTTTCTAGATCATCATGAAATTGCCCAACTAGATATTTTGTCTGTCGAAGATGATGCTCCATTTGGATTTATTCTGGAAGTTGACTTGCTATATCCGGAAAATTTACACCATAACCATAACGACTATCCATTTTGCGCACAAAAATTTATTCCTCCAGGAGGAAAAACGACCAAATTGATCCCAAATTTATATAACAAATACGAATACGTCATTCATTACGTCCATCTGAAAACATGTTTACGCAACGGCTTAACTCTTGATAAAATCCATCGCGTTATAAGGTTTCGTCAAAGTCCATTCTTAAAACAGTATATTCATTTAAATACAGAACTGAGAAAAAAAGCTACTACTCCTTTCCAACAAGACCTTTTTAAATTAATGAATAACTCAGTTTTTGGGAAAACTCTTGAAGACAGTGAGCGGCGAGTTGACGTCAAATTAGTAAATAAGTGGCACGACCGTCAAAACAAAACAAAAAAGTTTACTTGTGCTAACAAATTAATTGCCAAACCGAATTTCCATAGTGCAACAGTGTTGTCTGAAAATTTGGTTGTCGTACAAATGAAGCCTGAAAAAGTAATTTTAGATAAACCAATCTACGTAGGATTCTCTGTATTAGAACTTTCTAAAAGTCATATGTACCAATTTCACTACACGGTAATAAAAAAACACTACCAAGATCAAGTTACTCTGTGCTACACTGATACCGACAGTTTTATTTACAAAATCGAAACTGCAGACTTTTACAGCGATTTAAAAAATATTTTTTTAAACTTTTTTGACACAAGCAATTATAACCCTGTAAATGATTTGCAAATACCTTTACGTAACAAGAAGATTCCTGGGTTATTCAAAGATGAGTTAGGAGGAGAACTTATTACCGAGTTTATAGGGTTACGTTCTAAACTATACTGTATCAAAAGTGATAAATCTCTTATCAAAAAGGCTAAAGGAATAAAAAAACCAGCAGTTCAAGAGTTAACATTAAATGATTATCGGGATGTGTTATTCAATGATAAAATAGTTCGGAAAAAACACATATTATTTAAATCGATTAGGCACGAGATCTTCACTCAATCTGTCAATAAAGTTGCTTTATCTAACAAAGACGATAAACGACATATATTATCAGACAAAATTTCAACCAAATCTTGGGGACATGAGTCTATTTTCTAGTACAGTAGTTATCTAAGCGACCTTTCCTCGAGCTGTAATTTTATTTCGTAGGCACCCAATGGGTAATAAAAAATTAGAATGTGTTTAATAAAATAAAATACGTTGAGTACTTACGTTATTGTAAAATTATAATTATGTATGTTGTAGGGTCAGCGTCAAAAGCCGCTCATCACTTTTGTACCTTTTCGCTCTACGACCAGATGAGCGACTTTTGACGCTGACTATACCAAATAAGTAGATTATCATTAAGTACTTTATTTTTTATAATTACACATTGATTTGTAAATTGTATGGTTTGTTCTTTTTTTTTAATAAATAAATATGAAGTGTTATTAACATTTGTTTTCTTTTTTTCTTTCACCCACCTAAGTATATATAGACTGCGAGGATACCGACTGAAAACACATTTTACTTGAGTTGAAATTGAGTTTTCTCGCTTCGGAGGTTTCCTGACGATGTTTTCCGTCATCAAAAAGCTCAGGGCTCAGGCTTAATTTTAAATGTAATATTTTGATAATGGTAAGTAAAATCATGTTCTGTTGAACAGGCAAATAATACCTATCCTCGTTTATTGCATTGGGTATCAATTAAAACATGTCCTTACGTGTCTTAAGCAGCGCGGCGGCATGCAGCCCGTGCTAAGGTAATTTGCTGACACGTGAAATATACCTATTCACATTTATTGCATTTGGTACCAATTATAACAAGTCCTTACGTGTCGTTGTAATTTGATCGGCATTAAGCAGCGCGGCGGTATGCACCGCATGCTCCGAAGCGCGTGTTAATTTAATTTGCTGACGCATGAAATTACTGTAATTATAAATAGCGGCTGTTATAGTAAGTTATCATTCTGCACTCTACATTCATAACTGAGTAAAGTCGTTCCAAAGTTTTGAAAATTAAGACGAGCTGATCCATTCCCGATTCGGTAAGTAAAATTGGCATTATTTAATATTTATTCGTATTATTTTGTTGCTATTATTGTTTTGTAAGCGTATGAAAATGCTCATATGTGTTGCCAGATGCGTTTATTTATTTGATTTCTTTTGTTTCAGAATATGGAAGGAACGCAAGACACTCAAATCATGTTTTCGCAATATGCACAGGGTCCATTAGGATTCCGAGAAGATGAAGAAGAAGAAGAAGTCAGTGAATTTGTAAAAAAAATTGCAAGTGCCAAAACGAAAACCAAGTCTAGTAAACCAAAACTAAGGCTAAACAAAGTGGTAAAGAGAAGTGTACGAGGTCACCCGCCGTCGTTCGTTATAAACAATGAAGCAACTAAGGGGAACAGACTTGTCAAAATCCAAATAATTAACATAAGTGACTCCGCGCCGGATCAAAACGACGAAACCGGTGAAAACGTTATGCTCAGTGCGCAGTATGTGGCAAGTGACGGATACGATGAGATAATAGACAGTACAGAAAGTGTAATAAATAAGATATCCAAGAAGTTGTGCGGATATAGTGTTAGTTATTAATGTTTTTACTGTTTTTGTATATAATTTTGAAAATAAATATGGTCAACAATTTTCTTGTTTTATTCCTTTGATTAAGCGATACGTCAACAGGAAAGATTTTTTTTGTAAGTATGTCAATAAAGCAATAATTCAAACGAAAATAAAATTATCATGATTAAATGCACAAGAAAAATCTTTTCAGTAAATATCGCTTAAATAGATTAACACTATTATTAGCCACAGGTATGAATCGTTATCATTTATTTCATATTTTTAAACAAACAAATTCAATTATTTAAAAATGGGTTAATATAAAAAGTCTTCGTTCAAAATAAATGATAACTAATTTTGACTGGGTTAAAAAATAAAAAAATGATTAAACGTAAATATTTATTTTTGAAAATTAGGTATAATTTATTACAATGTTAAATATGCATAATATCGAAATAATATTTTTTAAGACATATAACGTTTTTTAAGGCACAAGCTTTTTTATGATGTAGACAATTATAAGAGCTGTTGTCGATACAATACTTTTTATACATTAATTGAAAATTAGAACAACCTTTCTCTCCCAAGTCTATTACAGTACAATCAGCACATAAATCATTAATCCACTTAATTTTTTCAAAACCTTTTACATATATTTTTTTGCCTTCCAAGAAATTATGAATCATTCTCTTAAATTCTCTGTGGTCGATATACCCCTCACGCCACATAATGCCAAGGTTTCTCTCTATCCATTTCACATGCCTTTTTTCGTTTTCTGATAACGTAGAAAATGAATATGGAGGTTTTATTAAATACGCCTGCGTGTGTTCATAGGTACTGTATGCAAATTCTTTAATAATAAATTCATTTTTAGATGATTTAAACCCCTGAACATCTACGAATAGATGGTCTAGTTTCATGATATCTTCTTTGTTATATTGGTCAACGGCTTATATTCTATAATACTATCATTCAAAATAAGACAATAAGCCGCGGTATTGTCAGGGATATCTGTGTCACACTCTAATTCAATCCGCACATCGACTGAACCCGTTTTTAAGGTTTCATTTTGACGAGAACAGTCGATAACAAACAGAGGTGCTTTATTTATAAAGTCTTGTGGATTCAACAACGGTGCTTGGCTGCGGTTATAATAAGACTGTTGGAATTTAGCGTACTGTTCATATAATATAGCAAATTTTTGAGCCGAGAAACTGACATTCAAGTTTTCATAAGGAAAATAATTTGAATTTAAAAAAACTTTAACGTCACGCAAATTACAATGATCAAAACGCGATATATCTTTATCAGCAACATTTTTCCTGTTTGTTTTTAATCCAATTATAACATATCGAGGTTTTTCAACTTGAGACGAAGTTTTGACGGCCCAAGAATGTTTTGATGTTTTAGGTAAAAGCGGGTATTCGTACAGATCCCAGTTCCTAAATGCTACCTGAATAGCTCGATCTCTTTCCAAATATTTAAGCAAACTTAATCTTTCACGATCAGAAACCTTAATGTGCGGCATGCGCCATACTATTTTAGATATAGTTATGTTACCTATATACTCATTTGTGTTCAGTTTTACGCTATTTAAATTAGTATTGGATCGTAAAAGAATAAGTTCATGCTTACAGTTAATAATAATTTTGTTATAATCCTCTGCGAAGCCAAGAATCTTATTTAAAGGAATTGACACAGAAAATGATCCATGCGTAATTTTTGTGCCATCAACATCCCAGCCCCATAACTTTGACATCGATGATTCAAGTTCATTCATCGACACAAGAGATTTTATTGTTGTTGTGACCCCAGCGTTTTTAATTTTATCTATTTCAATCCCATTCAGCTCATATCGAATATCTTGAAATAAATGAAGTATAGGGTTATTTGTAAAATGAACACTGGACACCTTCGCTTTTGTTTCTCTGTTGAATACTTCTATAGTACCCTCTATGTATAAAGTACTCGCTGATGGTAATACGTATAGATCTTGCTGGTTGATAGGTATACGGATTTCATCATTTAAATTGAAACTTGTTACGTACGGTTTATACGAATGATATTCGAAACTTTCAATCGTGCTATCAAAGCTAAAGGAGTCTGATAAGTTTAGTATACTCATTTTAATAATCCTATGTTTTTTAAAAACTGTTTGTTTTCCTTCGTTAGTTGTCCTTTAGGTCTTCTTTTCTTGATAGCACAATGAGCACTAACGGCTTTGCTGTTTGAGACCGTACATTTATTAAAGTCTATCATTTTTTTCTGAGATGTAAATATATCTGAATCTCTTCGCCACGTAAATTCACTAAATTATCGTTTATATCCAGTATTCTTATTATAAGAGCGTTTAAGCTGTTTTGAGTAACAGGAAAATATATAACATTTTTAGGTGTTTCTATAATCCGGTAACCAGGCGGTACATTTGGCACAAATTCATGAATTATATGACTAGGTTTTCCGTTTATAAATGACCCGCTCACGATGTCACATTCAACTCGTACTATAGTTGTAGACAGAATGGACACGGGAAAAGGGGACTCAGTTAATATATTCGCCTGAACTGTTTCTTCTCCAAAACCAAGTAACTTACCAATCGAATTTGGTTTTTTAAAATAGACGTTTTTGGAACACAATATAGATGTTTTTAGCGTATTATTATTGCATGTCAGTGTAAAGGTGCAACCTTGGAGATGTCTTTTAAGATAATCATCAAGATCTTGAAGTTCATATGACCCTTCAGGAATTTCTACTACTTCGTTATCACCATAATAAAACTTATTATTTCGGTTGTCAATATTAGGTATCGAGTTAAATGTCGACAAGTATAGCAACCCGCATTCATATTCACCATCTAGTTGAAGAGCTGGCGAGTGATTCGTAATCAGGGTAGAGGAGGATCCCGTTATGGACAAAGTGAAAGACATCGTGAGAATGAGAAGCTATTTATTGTTCAGAGATATTTAAACGGTTATTCCAATATTTTTTTAAATATTTTAAACATAAATGTCCGCAATTAACAGTATCGAATTTTTGATAAATATTATAATTGTATGAAATATTATAATTTTTCAAATATTTTATTAATTCTAGCGGCGGTTGAAGATCACCATAACTATTAAAATATTCACAATGATTATTATCTTTGACATAGGCTACCCAGTGAGTCCCTTGGTTTTTAGAACTATCTAAATTTACGATTGCACATTCTACTCTTTTTGGACGGTTTGGCAATTTGTCTCTCATGTAAACACCACGAAAATAAGGAATATCTGTTGAATGTTTTAAAATATCAACATTTGTAAGAGCACGTCTGGGTAGCCTTTTATTTAGTTTTTTAATCGTTTTAAACACAAACCCTTTCCATTTCTATACTGTTTAATGTACAACCCTTTACCTAATGCAATAGATTCCATCATTTTATTATGACGTTCTGATTCGGATAAGCTCTTTTTTGCAGCTTTGTAGTCACCAACAGCTTTAGCGATCCCAGCAGCTCCTCCTGCCAATGACCCTAACGCAGAAAGTCCCGCGAAAATAGGTATTAGTGGCAATATACCTCCAGTTTTAGGAATCGGTATTAATCGAGGAACTCTCATTTTACTCGTATTGTTATTAAGAAATACTTTACTCGCTGCAGCAAAAGCTCGACTGACTGCAGTGCCTTCTTTTTTAGATTTGTTTTTTTTCAATTCGGTACGTATCTTAGAAACAAAATGCTTAAATGATTTTATCCCTGCACCAGCTTTCATTTTAGATTTCATCACTTTGCTAACTATCCAAGACGCAAGTTTTTCTCCTTTTCCAACACCTTTTGACTTCAATCTTTGTTTAGCCATTTTATAGAGTTCAAAATCTGCACGATGTCGGTCTGTTAGGTCAGAATATTTATCGTATGCTATATCGTGTTGCATACACGCGTTGTCCAATTCATTAACTCCTTTATCACCTCTTTGCAATCGCTTATGCAATTTTGTGCCTGGTCCGCAATAATTGTAGCCAGGTAAGTGCAGTTCAAACGGTAAGTGATTAATAATACTGTTTAGAAGTCCTCTTCCTTTCATATCCCAAAAGTTAATGACTTAGCGCGAGAAAGTTTTTAAATATATTTATACAATGGCATTTCTGTCGATCCAGCTGTTTTCGCTATCGTTAAGTCCTAACCACTTAACATACAATTTTTTCCCTCTTTTTTTGATTACCTTTTCGATGAGGTAAACGTCTGGATACTTAGTTTTTTGCAGTTCTTGTTCATAAAATGTACCGAGTATTGAGTTTTTTCGTTGGTCTTCAATATGGTAAGTAACAGGACGAGTGTGATTCACCTTTTTAATAGTAAATAGCTCAGTTGACCAATTAGGCGTATAACCTTTATGAAAGACGCTTTTGTACTTGCTTATACGCACATGATCTCCTACATTAAAAATATTTAATTTAAAACGCCGATTGGATTGTGATTTATCTATGTTTTTCTTTACTTCGGCTTCATTATTAAAATTCACCTCATTTGGGCTAAATTTTGTTGTGCTATGCACAGTTTGATTATAAGATTGAACTATCTCATCGAAAGGTTTTCCAAGCCATTTGTAGTTCCCGATGAAACTGAAATATTTGTAAAGTTTGTTCTTGAGCGTTTTTATTACCCTTTCAACAATAGACGCCTTTTTAACTGAATACGTGGAATAATGATTTATTTTTAAGGATTTCACATAACAATCGAATTGATCATTGTAAAATTCTTTTCCAAAGTCTGTCTGTAAGTTTCTAGGTATTCGTTTGGTCGACTTGATAATTAGTTCAAATGCATTTTTTACTTCTGTTTTAGTTTTAGATTTCGTAGGAATACACCACGTGTACTTTGAAAATGTATCAATAACAACTAAAATGTATTTATATCCCTTATTTACAGTATGTAAATTCTGTAAGTCAATTAAATCTGCTTGCCACAAATCATCAATTCCTTTTAATATAACTGCGCGACGCTTGAAATTTTTTCGGGCCGATCTATGGATTTCATTCACGACTTGTTCTTTTGTCATCTTTGAAATTACTTAAAATATTGTCTATGTCCCTTTTTGTATAAAAGTTTATTTTCAACTGATTTGCAAGCTGATGAATTTGAGAATTTATAGTTTTAAATAAAGAATCTAGATGCTTCTTCTCGTAAGTGTCCTGGACGAGCTGATCGACATATTGCTTATTAGCTGCATCATTGGGTGTCAAAGGATCCGCTACCCCCTTTAATCGCGATGATTGTAGATCGAAATCGCCATCATCAGAACGCAGCAAAGTTTTATTGTTAAGTTCAAAAACTTCACATACACGCAAACGTTTATGAACATGATGACCGAATTTGTCTATGTTCATTTTCACTTCTTATTTTTATGCACTTATGTATCATCAAATTTCCGGCTTCGACTGATGGTAAAAGTAAAATACCAGTTTTATATATCATTGATTAACCAAGCCCGCTTCACGAAGTTCTTCTACAATTGATATTATTTCATTGTCTAATCCTGTGTTACCGGCATCACGGGAAGCAATGAGTAATTTCAATCTTTCAACTAATTCGTTTGGATTATCCCAATAGACATGAAACATCTCTTTTAACTTTTTTCATTGTTGGTAGTCCTTTGCCGTAAGTACATAAATCTTCGCTTATTGAACGTTGTTTCGATAATTTGAAAAGCGGTTTTATAATGTATAAATATTTCTGACCTTTGTTACTTTTTATTGGTTTATTGGGATCAAAATCTCGTCTATGGACATTCGTTTCTAGTAGCAACATTTTATAATAACGTTTATCGTCTTCAGTTATGATACCTAAATCAGGCAACTTCTTAAATAACAAATCATATAAACCTGGTGTTAAATTGTAAGTACGTCCATTTACTTTGAGTTTTTCGCCACTAACGGAAACTAAACAAGATCCTAACATAAGCTTATCGCGTTCTGTTCGTATGCCAAAAGGAATGTCCAAGTCGGTGTTGTATTGTTTTTGCCATGCAGGGTCTTCGCGAGGAGATGCATATGAACCGGTAGTCTTAAATGAAGTATCATTTGTTGATTCCAAGACATCATTGTTGTCACTTTCACATAACATGTCATCATCACCATCTTGTCTGTTTTCGTCTCTATTTGATACCTCATCATCATTATTTGAAGTCGTTTCGGAAAAATTTCGTACGATTGTTTGATTATTAATACTACTTCTCTTCCCTTCATTAGGACTAAATTTTAATGTTTTTGGCGCCTTTTGCCACTTAAATATGTCTTCATCAAAATCGGTTTCATTAGTGTTATAGTATTTATTGTCGTTACTTTTAACCATTTCATTAAGCGGGTCTGTTATTGGTTTAAAGACTGATTCCAAAATCATATTGTTGTTATTTTTCATATCACGAAGTAGTTTAACCTTCTTTTTGACAGCATCGGCAGACTGAAGTACTTTTTCTTTTAAAGTTTTCTCGGTGTTTATTTTATGATTCATGTCTGATCTCGATGGATTCCCATGATGCAATAAAAGTTTCTTGAAAATGAAACTGGTTAAGTAACACGGTTAATCCAAAACGATAAATGTATCAAATCCCATTCTATAACATCCTGAATTTCTAGCACAGTCCTTGTTTACAACCAAGTAGCTAAAAGGTACGCTCCATATTTTTGCACACATTTCCCGAAACTGTGACCAAGACATATCAGTTCCAACGTGCTCGTCATAAACATGACGTAAATTAACTTCATCTTGTTTAAAAAGGATGATTAAGTTAGCATTGTCCCTTATTAATTGTTTAGGTATTTTACTGTAAGTTTGATTTAAGTAGAAGCTGTCAATATTTTTATGCCTTCCCATTGCAAAGTAATCCCTTATATTATTTTGATTTTCGCATGCAACATCATCAAATATGATAATTGAATTGTTCTCAGCTTCATGCGGGCTTAGTATTTCATCATTTTCGCGATATTTTTGAAATTTAACTGATGGAACCAACATCAATATTTTTTCTAAAAACTGGTACATCGGTTGGAAAAGTGTTTTTGAATATACGTAAATATTTTGAAAGCGTAGTCCTTGTTCATGTAGTAGAAGAGAGACAATTAAATTAGTTTTACCGCAATTAGAAGGACCGCAAATTATACAGCGAATTGTGTCGGGTAAAAGTTCACCGTGACGAAAACTACGATTGTTGCGATCTGAACAAACAACCTCCAACTGCAAGCTCTGAGCTTGTTTTACAAACTTCATATCTGTTCAAGATCAATTCAACCAATGCGCGCGTGTTGCAAGCATGGAATGCTTATTCAAAATGAGCAGAAGAGCAGATGGTTAACGTTAAACCTCGAGTGTGAGCAAATTCTGTTAGGTTGGGTTCCGTTGGGTTTGAGTTGCTGTTGGGCTGATGTATTCGTTGCGTTGATCGAGAGGTGAAACAGAATGCCCAATGCGATTTCAGGTGTAGGTTGAGCGTTATGTTGAACGCAAATGCTGATAGGTTACTGTTAGGTTGGTTACCGTTGGGTTTGGGTTGATTGTAGGTTGTGTGCAATTCATTGTATTATTGGGCTTCTGGATCACCACGAATGAGTGAGGGCGAAATTTTTCGCCCGATCGAATGAATGGTGGTCCAGAATGCCCAATAATATACTACTAGCTCTCAATGTGCATGTGCACCGACAACGGAGGGTCAAGCACGACTTTACGAATGCTGCGTAACGGTACGGTTATCGTATCGAGAACGAGAAACCTCATACTAAATTTTAGTTCCAAATACGCTCACGGGCGGGCGCTGTTCCAAACGTCATACAAACTCGACAACGTTTACTATTCGATTTTACGTGACGCAGCATTCGTAAAGTCGTGCTCGACCCTCGGATAGCTACGATATCGCTTGAACGGTGCAGAATACACGGCCAGCGACGTATCGGGGTTATCGCTCGAGCCATAAATGTGATTACGATGCCATGATGAA
>OY829522.1:1669328-1721526 GCA_963691665.1 Clepsis dumicolana | reverse complement strand
AATGGCATGACTCTCCGCAGTAAAGATACTCATCTGCTTAGGAAGTCTTATTCCATGACCTCTCTTCAAATGAGGTATGTAAATAGCCATCGAAACACTATCATTGTTCTTAGAGCCGTCTGTAAAAACTTGTTTATAATGCAAAAAAATTGTCAATTTTTTCATATACCTCTTCTTTGTGCTTCAGATTCTTATAAATGTGGATGTCCATGTCACTAAAATGTACGTCATAACAGCCTGTGTAGCATATCCAATTGTTCTCTGTTTTGTGAATATTAAACTGCTGACTATACTCTACTAATTCAGAAAAGTCATGAAGCAAATAGGGGATACGTGATAGATTAGAGGGGGAATATGTTATATGAAGAAATTCTATCTTTCTATATAGAGGATGAGAATGCATGGATAATAATTTTACTATGAACTTTCTTTTTAGATACTTAAATCTGAATTGAAGTGGAGGAATATTGCATTCAACTTGCAAAGAATTAATTGGAGTGGTCTTCATAGCTCCAGTAATACATCTTAAGTTATGATTTTGAAGAACTTCCAACTTTCGTACTAATTTAGAATCTGACCCATAACAAATAAAACCATATTCAAAATGACTTCTAACCATAGACTTATACAGCATTAACAAAATTTTAGGATCAGTTTTTGATAGGCTTTTAATGATATTGAAAGCCTTATAGGCTCTGCCCAACAAATAGTCTACATATTTGTTCCAGGAAAGGTTATTAGCAAAAATAACTCCCAAAAATTTGGTTTCACATTCCATAGGCAAACTAATGTTATTATATACAATATCTACATCAGACTCACATTCACCAAAAACAACAACTTTAGATTTTTCTGAACTTATATCTAGATTTAAATAATTGAAATAATTGTTCAATTTAAGAAGAGCAGAATTAATTACAAAGGATACCTGATCACTATCAGATCCAGAAAAATATATTACCAAGTCATCAGCAAATTGCAAATTTTTGACCTGTGAACCCAAAATGCAATTTAACTTATGTACATACAAGATGTATAATAATGGGGATAGTATGCCCCCCTGGCACACACCTCTATATGAATAACGTGGACCTATCAACTGATTATTTGATTTCACATAAACCTCTCTTCCATGCAAAAAATTGAAAATCCATTCTACTAGTTTTACAGGAACACCAAGAGAAAAAAGTTCATGTGCAAGTACATGATGATTTACATTATTGAAAGCACCAACAACATCAAAGAAAACACCAATAAGAATATTATCTTGCTTAAATGAGTCAAAAATATCTAATTGAAAATGAGCTAAGCTCTCTCTAGAGGATCTACCTCTCCTAAAACCAAACTGATTGGAAGGTAAGAGATGATTACTTTCAAAGAAAAATTCAAGTCTTTGTTTAATAAGCTGCTCAAAAATTTTGCCCATACAAGATGTCAATGCTATTGGACGATATGAATCAGCTTTGGTTTTATCTTTATTTGGTTTCAAAATAGGAATCAAACAATCCTTCTTCCAATCCATAGGTATAGCTGAATGAGACCATAGCAGATTGTACACTTTCAAGATGATGCCTTTAGCATTATCTGAGGTATATTTTATCATTTTATAAGAAATACCATCGAGGCCATGAGCTGTATCCCTACGAGAAAAAACTGAATTTTTAAACTCTTGCATACTAAATGGTAAAACTAAATAATTGCTATTATGTACAGGATAACTATTTACATTTTTCAAAGGGGCCTCAACAGTATCAGGTGTATATTTTTTAAGAAATTCTGGTAACCAATCTGTATAAACATTTTTGTAAGGGCCAGATCTACCATTAAACCTCCTAACAATCTTCCAGATTCTAGATATAGGTGTGCAACGATTAATTGTTTCACACAAAGAAAGCCAACTCAGATTTCTTTCTTTTTTCAAAACTAACTTTTTGACAGCTTGTAATTTTTTAAACTTAATGTAACTTTCTTCTGATAGACTATACTTAAATTCTATATAAGCTTTTTTACATTCTTCTACTGCTTTAACACATTCAGCATTCCACCATGGTAACATTAAACGCTTTTTGCGATTTCTAGACTGATAATGAACATGTAATTGACCTGATGAATTAGGAGAAAAAGACTTCCTTTTAACAGCACTAGACTGTTGCAAGGCAACACTTAACAGTTCTATTAAATCAGAATAACACTTTAAAGGATTAGACTGATTGATTTGAAAATTTTGTAATGAAAGGTCAACTTTACTGCTGTATTCTTGCCAATCAACCAAATGAACATTAATACGAGAAAGTGGTGTAAAATAATGCACTTCAGCAGTACTATAATGAGAGGATAATTCAATTTTTATGATTATAGGTAAATGGTAGCTGCCCATGGGGTCATCATAAACAGACCACTCGCAACTTAATGCCAAGGAGGGTGACACCATTGCTAGATCCAATGCATTTCTTTGCCAGGTACTAGATCCAACAGTCGTCATCTGCCCATCATTCAGAAGAACCAAGTCTTTTTCATTGATGCTTTCAATAATATCACGACCACGTGAGTCAATGGAACTACAGCCCCATGCCGTATGCCGAGCGTTAAAGTCGCCGGCAATCAGCAAAGGAAATTCAACATACAATGACAAAGCAAAGAAAAATCCAGCTGCTTAACGGATTTTTCTTTGCTTTGTCATTGTATGTTGAATTTCATTCTATGAATGTTTCATAAAAACAAAAACAAAAATAATCAATAAATCGATTATTTTCATTGAATCAGCAAAGGACCCGGTAAACTACTAATTAAATTATCAAGTTTTGATTTAGTGAATACATTTCTACAACTACCAGGACTATATATTGACATAAGTGTAAACTCACTATTGCCATATTGCAGGCGAATTGCTATATTTTGTATAGAGTCATCATAAGAGGTATCTAATTTAGCAAACTGTAAACTATTATGAACTAAAATGGCGACGCCATTATGGCGACTGCCTGAGTCTAATCGAACTATGTTATATCCTTTAATATTAAAATTAATGTGAGGTTTCAGCCAAGTTTCACATATTAATGCTACATGAATGTGATTCTCTTGTAAAAAAATTGTTAATAAATATTTATGAGCAGGTAAACTCTGAGCGTTCCATTGAATTATGTTTAAATAATCCATGGAAAGTGAATTAAATATGTAGACTACTTTTTATTTTTATTAATAGTATCCAAGAGAGTATCTCTTATACTCTTGGTAGAGATAGTTTCATTATTTTTATTCATTATTAGTAATTTTGTAACTGATTCTACAATTGTATTTAGAATGTGATCTGATTTTATTAATGAAGCTAATGTATCTATGGGATTTAAGGGAGGGAATGACTTTTCATTGATCACAGCAGAGTATGGTTTGTTTTGTGCTTTTTCTCTATTTAATTTAATTTTTTCTTTCTTTACAGGGCACAAGGATGAAATAGCTACATGATTCCCGCTACAGTGGCAACATATGGCCTCTGCGGTTGGTTTTGGACAATCTTTATAATTATGGGACTCACCACATACTGAACAGCGCTCTGCATTCTTGCAAAATTTGGCAATGTGTCCATACCTCAAACATTTGAGGCATTGCTTAACTGGAGGAATGTATGTTCGCAATTCAAATCTCCAACTATTCAAATCGACACTCTCAGGTAGAATAGGACAAGAGAATGTAATGGACACTGTCTTTGTGGGTTCCAACTTAATCTGACCAGTGTCAGTCCTTGTACGCCGCATGAATCGTCGAATACTCACAATATTTTTTGTGGAAGTCAATGCCGAGTAAATTTGCTCATTTGATAATTCAAGAGGAACATGTGTGATGACCCCTGTGACCTCACTGGCCGCCGCTGGGATAGACGCCAGCAAACCATAAGAGTCCAGAAATTTCTTGTTCTGTAGAGCCGCGTTAGCCAGGCCTGGCCGCTCAAATACAACACCAACTTTGTATTTATTTATTCGCTGTAACTGTTTCACTCCCTTATTATACCTTTTCAAAGAGTTTGCCAATGACATCATGTCCCGGTTTCCTATGGGCTGTTCCGGCTTGGCGCTTTCGATAAAAACTATGTATTCGAAGCTTCCTCCTTGTTCAGGATAAAAACGCACGTAGTTTGGGATTTTAAAATCTTTGTATTTGTCACTCTCTTTTTTTTCATCCTGAGAAGTATCTGTTAAATATTCAGAAGACGAATCTACATCGCCTGTATGGCCTGCACCATCGGCATCTCCTTCAGCTTTCTTTTTTCGCTTTTTCGCCTTAGACTTCCCCATATTTACACTTGGTCTTATATGTAACTATGCAAATAACAGTTTTGTACACTATTTACACGAAATATATACAATATCAAAATTATTGAATTTTTATTTCAAAACTTTTTAAAAAAGACCGCCACTCCGTCAGACGTTCCCGCGCTTTTTCTGACATAAAATAAATGCATATTAGAGAGGAGTTAACTGTTAATGTTGCCATAAGAAATGTTGTCACATTTTCTACCATGTCACTATTCAAAATTAGAACAAGATTTTTTTTTTATTGAAATGTATAGTTATAATATTTTGAACATTTGGTACGAACATGGTGAAATATACGGATCACTCATGTATGTCAGTCGAGTATAGCCCTACACGTTTCGGTCTAATCCGTAGTCCTTCTTTCTGAGGGTACACCCTTCGGCGGTAGCGAAACGAAAACTCATTTCACTGCGATTGAATCTCACGGTAATTTCATGTTAAAAAATATCTAGTACAAGTTTAAATACTAGCTTTCAAATAGAAGTAAAAATTTAGATGATATTGGTGATTTTTTCTACCACATATACGTAAAATTTCGTTATATGGCAAGACGGCAATAGGGATGTTCCCAAGCCTAAACGATTATCGGTTTTTTGTTTACTTAAATTTTACCCACACAGATTCTACCATTTTTTTTCTTATGGCAACATCGGAAATTAACTTGACAATCTTGACATTTAGTTTGTTCTGACGTGTATTTATTGCGGTGTCTCGAAGTTTATATTTAGGATTTTGAAGATTATATCAATATCTAAGTGAGTAAAAGTAATGCTTTTCTAATTATCGTCGTTTTTGCATTGTCTCACCATCCGTTGCTGTCGTAATTCTCTATAATTGTTCCGCAAATTATAACCTTTAACTTCATCTAGTTACCGACTTGTTTTTAGTGTTTTAACACGTAATATTGTCATAATTCCAGATAAACCGCCAACATGATCACCGACATCCAGCTAGCCGTGTTCTCCAACATCTTGGGCGTCTCAATATTCTTATTGGTCATCCTATACCATTACATCAATGCCAACAGTTCCAAATAGGTAAGACTTTAGCAGAAAGAACACTGGTGCGGCATCTCGATTTCTGACGAAGAGTTGCAAATTAGATAAACATTTGCCTAATCTAAACAAGGACTGTGGAAGTAATTATTGTGTCCTTTGAACTAAATAATACTGAGAATGGCCAAAGTAATTGTTAAAGCAATAATAATAACGTGTGACTTGTGATAAATATTGCACTTGTAACAGACACTCAAAAACCTTTTTACTATTAATCTGTATGCTGATGGTACCTTCTATCATTGTCTTTCGATACCAACCATAAGTGACAATGCACAATGATTTTAAGCAAAAACAAATAAGTTAATCATCAATTTGTATAATCAAATAAATTGGTAACTAATCATTTAAAAAAAATCTGTTAAACACTTCACAAAAAAAATGTATTTAGTTTAAGAGTCTTACACAATATATTTGGGTCAATCAACTTTTAACTACTACTCATTGCCATGGAAATGTCTCCTGGGTAACTCGTCTAAAACAAGATTATCAAAGGCACAGGTTCACTCCATCAAACATTAGGAATTTATACAAATATATGCCAATTCCTTCATGCTTCATCTTCTAAACATGCAAATCCTGACTTTCGGGTGAGAGGTGCCTTAGAAAATAATATTTTTGATGATTCCAGGGCAACAAGAGGCACTTAAAAGTTGATTGACCCATTTGTATTAAAAGACCCACTTTCATTTGCCCTGAAATGCCGAATTATTTATAAAAAAATTACAAAAAATAAACAAAAAAAATGCCTTGACCCGTATTGGGTCAATGGGAGACAAAGGGTTAAGGACTGACTGTCATCAGGTCATCACTTGACTTGATTATAAACTTGCATTACTTACACAATAATATATGCATACAGTAGAATTCATTTATAACGACGTCGCTTATAACGACTAACCGTTTTTAGTAAATCACAGTAAAAGTGTGTCAAAAACAAACCCAAATAACAGATTTCCTACGTTAGTGACAGTATTACAGTACATTACGTACCTATGTTTGTAATTTGGTATGTACTTATTTGTGAACATATAAGAATATGTAATTAAAATAAACATATGTAACTGATTCCTACACCATGTTTTATTTACCTAAATAGGAAAATCAAACTTTCGCACTTATTATACATAATTACATACATATGTAAATATCCGTTTTATACGTCATCCGGTTAGTACGACATAATATCGCCGGTCCCTTGAAGGTCGTTATATTCGGATTCTACTGTATATGAATTGCCACATCATATCAAAGTTATATGTTTAATCCCTTTCTTGTGTGACAATATTCTGAACATAAAAGTTATGGTAAACAATTAGACATACAATTGATAGTTTTTTTTTTGTTACAGGTCTATTTATAAAATGGATTGGCAGCATCCATCTCCACATATATTATTTCATTGTATCATTATTATGACTTAAGATGTTAATATATAAGCACTATTTGTATTTCGGGTTTTATTTTCTGCCTTATTAGGTGAACCTGAAAGAAATAATACAGTTTAAGTACGAAAAGTTGACTTAGACAGTCAACTTAGAAAAGTTAAAAAAATCGTATATTTTTACGTTAAATTCCAAATTCAAATTCAAATTCAAATGTATTTATTTGTTAGAATACAGTATAATACAATGGTCTTAAGGTAATATTATTGATGTCCTGGTATTCAGCATGCAAGCAAGCGTACAAATATTTCATTATTATAAACTAAAGGTAGGTAATTATTTAAATAATATTATTTTAGTTATAATTACATTCACAAAAAAAATGTACAAATATAAATGTCAATTTTGCTTACAATTTAAGTAGTCGATCGATTGAAGATCGAATTGACTTTAAATTTGGTATGGAGTATGGATATGTCGTCAAAATCATCATCATCACCGAATAAAATGTATTTTTAATTCGAATAAAAAACAATTATACTGCGAGGCGAGCTTGACCAGAGACATCTATTGGCCCCATCTAGAATCAAATTTTTAGTGTTATCGATCGTCACTAGATGGCGTCGTACAGCAGGCTGAGAAGCGTAAAGTTGACAAAATAATAAATCATGATTGATCGAAGGATAAAATTGATCTTGAATCGCTAATCCTGCCGCTAAGCAGTTGTCCTTGTACTGTTATGTTCTCGTTCAAAATATCTGGATATTAGACCCCTGATATAGATGAAGAAGTGGCCGGCTCCTTCCCAGTCCTTCATTCAGTTGCCCAGTAATTTGCATATTAATTCCTCCTTCGTAACCAACTAAAGACTTTTTGCACTCCTGTGGTGCATATACTAGGTAAAATACAACATGCACCTCCTTAGTATTGTCACAAAATACATAATAGTACAAGTATTGTTTATAACAAGTATTTAATTGAAAAAAGGTAAAGAGGTACATAGGTAAAAAAGCCGCAATAGCCTAGTGGTTTGACCTACGGCCTCTCAAGCAGAGGGTCGTGGGTTCAATTAAAAAACCGGCTTGCACCTCTGAGTTATCGGAAATTATATTCGGAATTCGAAGGACCTCAGTGCTATGCTCGCTGACCTCAGCAGAGTTTCCGACCGAGTTGGCCTGAGGATGAACAAGGACAAGACGAAAATCATGTCCAATGTCCATGTTGTGCCAACTCCCGTAATAATCGGAGGCTCTGCGCTCGAAGTTGTTGACGACTATGTCTACCTAGGACAAACGGTCCAGTTAGGTAGGTCCAACTTCGAGAAAGAGGTCACTCGTCGAATCCGACTCGGCTGGGCAGCGTTCGGGAAGCTTCGCAGTGTTTTTTCGTCCAAATTACCGCAGTGCTTTAAGTCAAAAGTCTTTGACCAGTGTGTGTTGCCAGTGATGACTTACGGATCTGAGACGTGCGCGCTAACGATGGGCCTCATAAGGAAGCTCAAAGTCACTCAGAGGGCGATGGAGACGGCTATGCTCGGGGTTTCTCTGCGGGACAGAATCAGAAATGATGATATCCGCAGTAGAACTAAGGTTACCGACATAGCCCGAAGAATTGCGAAACTTAAGTGGCAGTGGGCGGGGCACATTGCTCGCAGAACTGACTGCCGATGGGGTCAGAAGGTTCTCGAATGGCGTCCACGAACCGGGAGACGAGCTGTCGGTAGGCCTCCAACAAGATGGAGCGACGACCTAGTAAAGATCGCGGGACCGCGGTGGATGCGGAAAGCACAAGACCGGTCAGAGTGGAGAGCCTTGGGAGAGGCCTATGTTCAGCAGTGGACGTCTTTCGGCTGACATGATGATGATGATGATGATATTTATAATTTATCATTATGAGCTTTTTGGTGACGGAAAACACCGCGAGGAAACCTGCACACTCCTGCGAAGAAATTCAAGGATGTGTGATACAACTCTAAGTTTAGGTGTTGTTTTTTAAATTTCTATTTTTCCATCTGACGTCCACTGTTGACAAGCCGTGACAGCCTAGTGGTTTGACCTATGGCCTCTCAAGCAGAGGGTCGTGGGTTCAAACCCCGGCTCGCGCCTCTGAGTTTTTCAAAATTTATTTGTAATTTATCATGAGCTTCTCGGTGAAGGAAAACATCGTGAGGAAACCTGCACACTCCTGCGAAGCAATTCAATTATGTACAAAGTTCCCAATCCGCACTGGGCCCGCGTGGGAACTATAGCCCAAGCCCTCCCATTCTGATAGGTCTGTGCCCAGCAGCTAGTGGAATGTAAAAGGCTTAGTGATGATGATAGTAGGCATAATATTCGCTTTGTATTCGTTTGTTTGGTCTCTCAATAACAATAATGATATTGATACTCTAAAAAAAATTCTTCGACCCGGAACCTAACTTTTTTTAACCGACTTCAAAAAAGGAGGAGGTTCTACGTTCCACTGTATGTACACATTTTTTCTATGTATGTTAATTTTTATTTTGTTTCCCGGTGCCGGGTCGCGCGACCCATCAAATCGTCGGTCGAATCACGAAGGGGCGTAACTGCCCCCGACTACGAAGTGCAAAATTCGAACTTTGTATCGTGCCGTCCCTCTCAAGCTAATATTATGTAACACGAGAGTGAGCGCGACGATACGATACGAACATCGATTTTCGAATTTCGTAGTATGGGGGCTGAGGGTCGAACACGAGTTTTCGAATCCTGCGTAACTTAATCGAGTAGTAACCGTTATTGAGAAATTTATTTGACGTTTGGAACAGCGCCCGCCCGTGAGGGTATTTGGAAGTAAAATTTAGTATGAGGTTTCTCGATCTCGATACGATAACGTAACGTTACGTAGGATTCGAAAATCAGCGTACTGCTTATTTTCAGCTTTTCACTAGAGCGATTTTTGGAAAAATCAAAGTAACTATACTCAAGAGCAATAAAAACGGGTCACTTTGTATGAACAATTCCATACAAAGTGACCCATTTTTTTTGCTCTTGAGTGTAATACTTAAGAACATACAGTAGTAGGTAGTTAGGGCTTTTCGTTATGGTAATAAGTCTGGTTCTAATAGGAATTCAGTTACGTCCTTTCGTGACATAACAAAACATGCACTTTGAAATACGATGGCATCATAATTTCAGCCGAAAGACGTCCACTGCTGAGCATAGGCCTCCCCCGCGGCTCTCCACTCTGACCGGTCTTGTGCTTCCCGCATCCGCCGCGGTCCCGCGAATGCATAGTTAACTTAAATTCGATGTTTTATCAGTTACGCCCTTTCGTGATTCGACCGATTCAATTTTGCAAGTTTTTGAACCGAAAATCGTCGCTAATTTACGATTCAAATTAATTGACCTCTGTTTGTGCACCCGTAAGTACCTACACAAAACGCGTCATCAATTGTAATATTTAGGTTCGCATACTTACGGCAAGAAACCTGAAACTTCCTCTAACCGAAGGAAATATTGCGCAAGCGTCGACCGAACAAAGATATATCATATTATTGTCGTCTTCGTCGAATTTCAGTACCTACCTGACTAAACAATGTAACAGCTAATTATTTCGCCAGTCAAATAAGTTACTTTGATTGAAATGAAATAACATATCATGGTACTTTTTCACAATAACAAATACCTACCTAACTACACCCAACTAGGCACCTAAATACGACAAAGCGAAGTAAAAGGAAAATCTTCAGGAGATTTACTGTGAAAGGGTTTCAACGTAAATCGTCCGACATTCGGTTTCTTTGTTTGACTGCGATAATACGGCTACCTAAGGAAATAGGTACTAAGTAGGTGTACTTTTGGGTATGGCGTTTTATTGATCGGGGTTCAAAATTGCTTATACTTACCTAATTAATACCGGAATGTGACAATAATCAGAGTGTCGAGCACGACTTTTCAAATCCTGCGTCACGTAAACTCGAATAGTAAACGTTGTCGAGTTTATATGACGTTTGGAACAACGCCCGCCCGTGAGCGTATTTGGAACTAAAATTTAGTATGAGGTTTCTCGATCTCGATACGATAACCGTAACGTTACGCAGGATTCGACAAGTCGAGCTTGACCCACCGTACCGATTTTACCTTTTGCCAAAAACCAAATGAATACAAAACTGTCTCTAAGTGCAAACGAATTAGATTACCTAGGTACTTACCTATGTGTATAAGTAATTTATTTATTAAGTAGGTACTTATACATCAACATCAACCCTTGTGGCTAATACACACCTAAGTACTTTTTACGAGCATAACACGTTTAATATGGTACCTAATACCTACAATACCTTTTATCTACACACATATCATAAGTCCTCTATAATGCGTTCAGAAACCGTAGAAAATGACCAACATTGCAGTACATCGTCGCCTCCCCCGCCAACCACCACGACCAGCAGGTCCTGCAGTAAAGTAATAGTCATTACGACATCGAATTCGATATCGAATTCAATTTTTCGAATTTGACGACCAACGTAATTTACAATCATAGTGAAATAAAACGGATCACTCACGTATATAAGTCGAGTTCAGTCCGACATGTATAATTAATAATGTGATATTGTTTTTTATTACAAAACAGTTTAAAAAAAAAACAGTCAAATTCGTGACAAGTATGGGTATGATATATGCCTTCGGCTTCTGAACCCATCTTAGAGTACTTATAATACGTGTGTAGATAAAGTAATGTATGCAACTCCACATAATTAGGCCTTAAAACACTCATTATGTAGCAGTGCCCTAAGCACGACTTGTCGAATCCTGCGTTACGTAAAGTCGAATAGTAAACTATAACGAGTTTGTATGGCGTTTGGAACAGCGCCCGCCCGTGAGCGTATTTGGAACTAAAATTTAGTATGAGATTTCTCGATCTCGATACGATAACCGTAACGTAACGCAGGATTCGACAAGTCGTGCTTAGGGCACAGATGCATAAACTACTATAGCGAGTATCTTGGCATTTTAGAGTAGGTGCTGGTGCTCCTTAGATCTCTGCCAGTAACATGGTTTCCATATACCTACTATAAGTACCTATATTTATTTATTTTTGCTCGAGTCCTTTCCATTGTTGTTGTGTGTTACGTGTAAGTACTTTCTTTGTTAAATTTTCTGAATCTTATTAAGTAGGTCTTATAGTTTATCAGTTTATTTTGAACAATCTGACCTACTGAACTCTATCAATTTTTTCTCATAGGTACCGACCTATAAGTACACATTTAATATGTTTTCCTCATAGAACTCAACACAATTTTAAATACACTTCGTTTTACTCCAAAACTTGTTTAAGACGCTTCCCTGTTATGATGATCTTGAACGCTTCGCGCTTTTCTTACCCCAACTCACTTCAACTAAACAACTTCGTTTTAGTGACAACATCTATCAAATATCGGTCTAACTTCATTTTACATTGACGACCGGATGGCCTAGTGGTTAGCGACCCTGACTATGAAGCTTGAGGTCCCGGGCTCGAATCCCGGTCGGGGCAGATGTATTTGTATGATGAATACGAATGTTTGTTCTCGGGTCTTGGATGTTTAATATGTACCTATGTAAGTATGTATTTATCTATATAAGTATGTTTATCCGTTGTCTAGTACCCATAGTACAGGCTTTGCCGAGTTTGGGACTAGGTAAATTGGTGTCAATTTGTCCCATGATATTTATTATTTATTTTATTATTTTTACACAGTGTTATCACAAATAACGCGATTTTTCAAAAAATAAATCATTCAGGATTCGCACCGAAAACGTCAATTACCTATTTAAAAAAATTAAAATATTATAAATAAACGCCTGGGTGCCCAGCAGTGGATGTAAATAGGCCGATGATGATGATGATGATTATAAAAGGGTATTTTAATAATGTTAAACATAGAAATCCTAGTCTATTAAATTCTCTATACATTGGTGTATGTCACAAGTCAAAGTAAATTATGCTTATGATGTAGTAAGAGAATATTAATTGCAACTTGACTTACTTGTGATGCAGATATCATAAGGATTAAATAGGAAAAAAATTAACATAAAAAAACAGGTTAAGATGTTATACTTAGATACTTAATGTATTTATATATTTTGTTTTTATCGTTTAAATAATTTACAGAATGGCTCTAAAAAACAGCCATTTCAACGTCTGGGTCAGGGAAGCGCCTTATTCTTGAAATAAACGGAGTGTAGAAGCATCAAAGCATGACTTTAATAATGGTCTACCCAGAGGCCCGAGTACGAACATTCGAAACCTGCGTAACGTAATCGAGTAGGTAGTAAACGTTATCGAGGAATTCGTATGACGTCTGGAACAGCGCCCGCCCGAGAGAGTATTTGGAACTAAAATGTAGTATGAGGTTTCTCGATTTCGATACGATAACGTAACGTTACGCAGAATTCGGGGCACGAGTTTTCGAATCCTACTGTGTAACGTTATCGAGAAATTTGTATGACGTTAAGGAACAGCGCCCGCCCGAGAGCGTATTTGGAAGTAAAATTTAGTATGAGGTTTCTCGATTTCGATACGATAACGTAACGTTACGCATGATTCGAAAACTCGTGCTCGGCCTACGGTATGAGGTAGCGAAGTGGCACCATTTATGGTTAATCACACCTAGGCTGTTTAGTCGTTTTCTAGTGTCTAGGACGAAACCATCGAAATAAAACAACCGCAAATAATGAACAATGACACAAATTACATGAACCCTGAAAACAATACACTCTTTTTCTTCGGGCAGTCGTGTAAAAACAGATGATGTTAGAGATTTTTTTGCTCGACGACAGTTGAGTTGACGCAAGTTGGTTCAGTCGTGGATTAAGTGCGTAATAGTTACATAACATAACATGCAAAAGGAAATAATTTTCTTGCTTCAATGACTTTATTTTTAGGGTTCCGAAGCCAAAATAGCAAAAAGGAACCCTTATAGTTTCGCCATGTCCGTCTGTCTGTCCGCGGCATAGCTCAGAGACTATTAGTACTAGAAAGCTGTAATTTTGCATAGATATATATATTAATTAGGCCGAAAAAGTGCTGCGATAAAATCTTGAAAAAAAATTTTTTGGGGTAAGTGTTTACCTCCTCTTCGGGAGTAATAGTTAAATATCTGTGTCTATGCCAGTAACCGATATAAATTAACCGCACACTGCGTAAAGTTTGCTTTGGAGTAGGGCTCTGCTAACACTTGTATCGAATAGGTGTGATGAAAATACCTTTAAATTAGGTATCTATGACAGGGCTTTTTCGTAATGGCTTAGGAACCCTATCCTGGGCGTGTCTGACACGCTCTTGCCCGGTTTTTCTTTTGCTTTAACACATAAATAATCAAGACTTAATGTAAGGCCTATTTAAGGATTTATAGCTCTCCTGCAAATGGAATACACTATAGGTACCTACTAAACCTTTCAAGTAGGTTCATCATCAGCCTATTTACGTCCCACTGCTGGGCACAGGCCTCCTCTCACAATGAGAGGGCTTGGGCTACAGTTCCCACGCGGGCCCAGTGCGGATTGGAAACTTCACACCATATTGAATTGCTTCGCAGGAGTGTGCAGGTTTCCTAGCGATGTTTTCCTTCACCGAAAAACTCATGATAAATTACAAATATAATTCCGCATATAAATGCTGAAAAACTCAGAAGTGCGAGCCGGGATTTGAACCGACGACCCTCTGCTTGAGAGGCCATAGGCGAAACCACTAATCAGGATTTAATGTAAGGATTAGTTAAGGATTTAAAGGTTCCGTGCAACTGGAATACACTATAGGTACCTACCTACTATGTACCTTTCAAATAGGTTAGGTTATATACAATACAAAAGACTCTTGGTAGGTACCTAATGCATAATTAATATTAACCGCCGAGGCAAAACGGTACGGAACGGCCTAGACTCAAAAGTTTGGATAAAAGAAGATACAAATGTTCTAGGTATGCACGTACTTTGAGTCTTTGACCCGTGACTAGGTACCTGTACTCTAGATACATACATACGAGGGCTGTTTGATAAGTACCCGTTTATGGAAAAAAAAAACCGTTTTTTTTTGTATATGTGCATTTATTTTTCTACGTAGTCACCTTTTAACTCTATACATTTGTTCCACCTATACTCAAGCTTCAATAAACCACCCGAAAAGTATGATTTTGAAAAGCCATTAAAATGGGCCTCTGTGGCGGCAATGACTTCGTCATTTGATCCAAATCGCTTGCCACCGAACCATTTTTTTAGGTTAGGAAACAAAAATAAATCGCATGGGGCCAAATCTGGAGAATACGGGGGGTGAGACAATAGTTCGTAGCGTAACTGTGCTAATTTAGCCGTCACAACTCTGGACGAATGAGCCGGGGCGTTGTCGTGATGAAACAGTACTTTTTTCTTTTTTAAATGGGGTCGTTTGTCCTTCAACACGGCGTCAAATTCATCCAATAAATTGGCATAGTACTGCCCTGTTATTGTTTTTCCCTTTTCTAAATAGTCAATATGTATAATACCCTGCGAATCCCAAAAAACGGTCGCCATGACCTTTCCAGCCGAAGGGACGGTTTTTGCTTTCTTTGGAGCAGGTTCACCCGGTAAAATCCACTGCTTCGACTGCTCTTTCATTTCCGGGGTGTAGTGGTGGACCCACGTTTCGTCCACGGTCACGAAACGACGCAGAAATTCCTTCGGGTTATGTTTGAACACGGCCAAACACTGCTCCGAAGTAGTCAGTCGGTTCCGTTTTTGCTCCTCCGTGAGTAAACGCGGCACCAACCTCGCCGATACTTTCTTCATACCCAATTTTTCTTCTAATATGTGTTGTACCCTCTCGATTGAAACGTTTACAGCATCAACGATTTCTCGAAGTTTAATTCGGCGGTCAGCTAAAACGATATTTTCAATTTTCTTAACCATATCGTCTGTAGTCACCTCAACTGGCCGGCCTGGGCGATCCTCATCAAAGACGGTTGTTCTCCCCCGCTTAAACTCGTTATACCAATATCTGACGGTTGTCATAGAAGGGTAAACCGCTTGCATTCTTACTTTTATTTCATCACATGTTTTTCCTTCCAAAAATAAGAATCTAATTACAGACCGATACTGTTCTTTCTCCATTTTAACAATTTTAAGTTCACGGCTTCACTGAATCGTTGTCAAATGAGAAAAAAAACAAAAGAATGCCATTTTTTTTTAAATTATCCCGCCTCTGAAAAAAGTCTTAAAAAGATGGTATACTTATTTGCGGCAAGTGATATTAATATATTTAGAAAACGGGTACTTATCAAACAGCCCTCGTACATACAGTAACGCCTGTTCCCGGAGGGGTAGGCAGAGACTACGGACTTCCACTTGCTACGATCCTGACATACAACCTTTGCTTCCCTTAATCTCATAACATTCTTCATACATGCTCTCCGGTTGTGGGTGCTCCTGACCTGTCCTTCTTCCAAAATATCACCGATTTGATCGGAGTACGTTCGCCGAGGTCTTCCCTTTCCCACTTTTCCATCCACTCTCCCTTCATACACCCTTTTCGTAAATCTGCTTTCACTCATTCTCTCTACATGCCCAAACCATCTTAACATACCCTTCTCAATTTACTCTAGATATATTACGTATTCTGAACTAGAGGAATTATCCATTCCGCATCCATCTTTGCCCTCTATTATGCTAGCAACGTATCTGCAATCCGTCTGATGTTGCTGGTGCTTTATACGACAATCAAGGCAAACGAGCAAGTGGGCCACCTCATGGTAAGCGATCACCACTGTCTATAAACACCCGCAACCCCGCACCGCACCGCACCGATGTCAAAGAATATATATCCGGTGTCAAAGAATATATATCCAGTGTCAAAGAATATATATCAGGTATCAAAGAATACACAGTGGTGGACATACAATTAGAAACACTTGCGACGTATTTCACATTATACGTACAAGGCATATTGCCGTAAAACTTTTGTTTTTGGAAATAAAACAACAAAATGCATAGAATACGTTCCACAACTTATAATTCATTAAAAAACAAATAAATATCCGAGTTTACAACTACCATTTAGATATTTAGTTAGGTACGTACATAAAATTAAACGACATCTACAGTACCATCCGTCATGGACAAGTAATTAGAAACAATAAATAAATGAGGTATAAATCAAAGTTATTAACGTGTTAACGTCATCAATTTCAAATTATCTATGTAAAATTATGTTTGGTTTACTAAATTTCTAAAAAAATAATATTTAGTTTCATAGCCTTATGTTATTAATGACGGCTCTGCAACGACGCGGCATTGATCCAAGTAATTTCATACATTTAACGAGTGGGATCGAGCTCCATGCTTCAACAAAGGCTTCGTAAAGTTCATTTTGACTGGAATTACTTTTAACGGAGACTTTTTTTAACGACGTACCACAAATTTTCAATGGCATGTAAATCGGGACTATTTGCAGGCCGGTCTAACATGGTAACACGTTGCTCACTAAGAAAGGATTTAACACTGCGGGCCGTGTGTCTTGGGTCGCTATCGTGCGGAAAGATCCAGGTCACAGGCAAATGGTCGTCGGTGTAGGGAATCATTGTCTCTTCTAAGATGTTTTTGTATTGAAATTGATCCATTATATATTCAATCTTACGGACGAGTCCAACTCCGCAATGAGAAAAACATCCCCATACTTTAATATTACCGCCGCCGTGTTTTACTATGCTCCTCGTGTATTTATAATCAAAAGCATGGTTTATTGGACGTCTAACGTAGCGTTTGCCGTCTGAATTCACCATATTTATTTTTGTTTCATCCGAGAATAACACTTTTTTCCATTCTCGTACGGTCCAGTTAAGATATTTCTTTGCAAATAATAATCGCTTCTCTCAGTGTTGCTTGGTAAGAAGCGGTAAGTACCTTTCGAGAAACCCTCCCGAACAATTTAGCTTCCGCTAATCTGCGGCGTACCAGTTTCGAGACTTTCAAGGAAATGTTCCTTGGGTCATCAGGTGAAAAATACTTCATTTCTAATCTCGTTAGAGCCTTTAAACGGGTCTTGTTTAGCTACGCGTATTATTTGCAAATCTTCCCGGGGATACGTTTTCCTTGAAAAAGCCTTTCTAGCAACACTTTTAGTAGTTCCGTTTCTTTTATAATGAGCAATAGCGTTGAAAACTTTCTTCACAGAACATTCTAGATGATTAGCAATTCTTCCCTATGTCCACTTTCGATCTAAATGTAATTTAACAATTAGTTGCCTAGTCGGCTCGTCACAACTCTTATTTTTACCCATTTTTAACAAAACTTGTTATTCACATAATTCCAAATTGACGTTTAATTGCCGCCGAACTTGCGCCGAACTCCAGAAAAAGCGTAGAAAGAGGTTTTTCTTTTCACATTTCAAAAATAAAACGGACTATGGACCCCGTTTCTAATTAGTTGTCCAAGCGGCCAGTAATAGAAATTCAACTATGATGATATTTAAACTCTTTTAATAATTAAGGATAGAACAGATCTCTTGTTTTTTATTGGCTACATTCTCTTTTCGCATAGTTAATAGTGATTTAATCTATATATTATTTACTCATAACGATAGTTAATTCTGTGTTTACCTAAGTTTTATGTACTGTTTCTAATTATATGTCCACCACTGTATATCCGGTGTCAAAGAATATATATCAGGTGTCAAAGAATATATATCCGGTGTCAAAGAATATATATCAGGTGTCAAAGAATATGTATCAGGTGTCAAAGAATATACATCCGGTGTCAAAGAATATACATCCGGTGTCAAAGAATATACATCCGGTGTCAAAGAATATATATCTGGTGTCAAAGAATATGTACCATTTGTCAAAGTTATATATATCCGGTGTTAAAGAATATATGTCCGGTGGCAAAGAATATATATCCGGTGTCAAAGAATATATATCCGGTGTCAAGAATATACATCCTGTGTCAAAGAATATATATCCGGTATCAAAGAATATATATCTGTTAGCAAAGCGTATGTATCCGGTGTCAAAGAATATACATCCGGTGTCAAAGAATATGTATCAGGTGCCAAAAATATATATCAGGTGTCAAAAAACATGTATCAGCGGTATCAAAGAATATAATTATATCCGGTGTCAAAGAACATATATCGGATGTCAAAGAGTATATATCCAGTGTCAAAGAATATATATCCGGTGTCAAAGAATATATATATGCCGGTGTCTACGGGATCGATGATTGCTTACAATCTGTCCTACTTGCTCGTTAACCTTATTAACACATAAATTTGCAAGCCAAATGCTAATTGAATTCCATATTTTAGTAAAGGTATTTACGTTTTGATAGCCTATAAGGACATTTTAATGGAGTAAGTTTCAAGGATGATGATATCGTATAATTTAATTTATAATATAAAGGCCTTATGGTCTAATGCGCTTTGGCACTCTAAATTTTCTTTCTCGAACGATCACGTAAAGTAGGTAGGTACTTTAAACTTGAACTTGAAATTTACTCAATCACACACTTTGGCTAAAGCAGAGCTTCTAAGGAATACCTACCTAAAATTAAAAATTAGATAACAACTTCCTTAGCCGCTTGTAGATCAAATATTTAACGTCTTTCGCGAACACGTAGTCCAAATGGTTAAAGTTTTTATGAGGCACTTTGTGTATATCGACGACGTTCGGTAGCTTGTTGTACAACTCGTCGACGTCACGAGGGTCGGCTAGCCAGTCTGCGTCACTGTAGACCATGGAAACTGGCGCTCTCACGTTGTCCAAGTGATAATCTGGAGGTTGTTCAGTTCCATACCGCTCGAGATTCTCTGCAGGGCCGTAATCAAATTGCCTGAACTTGGCCGAGATGATGCCTTGCCCGTAATGGGCGGCCTGCTTCGCAGACGCTCCAGCCGGAACGTGACCGTAGATAACTGGCAAATTAGTCACGTTCAGCTGTTCCACGTTGAACCCAGCTATGAGAAACATGAGGTTAGCGCAGAGGATCTCAGATAGCGGCCCCCCAGCGCACATGAGCCGGCGGTAGAGCCGCATCGCATTATTATCCGGTAGCAGCTCATGCACACCGATGGTTTTCACGAAGGCATGGATGATGCCTCCCGTTGGCGCCAACAGTCGTATGATTGGCGATTTCAAGTTAGACATGAATGCGACGGGCGACAATGCCACCATTAAGGAAATTTTGTCGTTGTACTCCGGCCGCTCGGAACCCATCACCCAGAAAGACGTGGTGCCTTGCGAATGTCCGATGTATTTAATTTTCTCTTGTCCGGTAGAGTTTAGTACATAGTCGATCATGGCCGGCAGATCATAGTAGCCGACCTCATGCCAGGAGAAGTCCCAGAAGTTGGCCTTTGAGGGGTCCATCTCGACGTGCCTCCGAGAATGCTTGTTGCCGCGCGAGTTCCCCAACCACACGTCAAAGCCGTCCTTCGCCAGTAAATAAGCTATTCCAGCATCTGGTCCCGCGATCACGTAGTCGTCAGAGCTGCCCAGTAGCCCGTGCTGCAAAAACACAACCGGTCCTTTGCTGGGTATCCTGAACACCTTCAGTACGTAACCATCTTCAGTCACAACCTTATGTTTTTCTACAGGATGTCCGTATTTAGCAATGAGCTGGTCGCAGCTGAGCTGGCAGTCTTCGTTGCCCAAGCCGAGGTTGTACTCCGAAACGAAGTTGTCGCCCAAAGACGCTATGTTGTTGTTATTTGTGATAATGGGGATGCCATTTACGCCGCCGACAGACCGCGCTATTGCGATTGGTAGAGCGCTGAATAGATTCAGGGTGTTCCCTAGAAGATCTCCGGAAAAATCTAGCGACTGGCTTATCATGGGGTTCCTAGTGAGAGCGTCGGCCATGCCTCGGGCGGATTCAGCCGCCCTGGGGAACAGCAGGTCCACGAACTGCCCGCGGCCAGGGGCGGCCGACAACGACACAATCAAAATAAATATTTTTAGGAGCATATTGCGCAAGGCACGCGCGCTCCCTCGCAGAGGTAAATTTTTAAACTGATCGTTCACAATTCGGGTAACCTTGTCGTGTAGTCCGATTTATTTTTTGCCGCCTGCTCGCATATATTATGGCAAAGGTTCTACGCTTAGATGCGATAGTTCCGCTGGCGATAGAGGTGTTTACATCCACGTACATAACAAGTTTGTAAAGGAAAAACTTTTATGGTGTTAATTGGTGAGACGTTTGTCTGCCAGTCTCCAGCGCAAATGACGTCAATCATCATTTTTTGTTCACCTTTAACATCTCGACTTGGCTTTGTAGTTAACATTGCACATGAACAACGCGACTGTATTTGTCGCATGAATTAGAATAGGTACCACTCAAATCCGATATTGTTGATGAATTGGCCATCTTAAATGGCTTATAAGGCTCTTTTAGCAATGGCGGCGTAGGGTAGATTGGCACACCGGGCGGTTTTGTATTATGCACCTCTATATAAAAAAAAACACCTAGAGTGAGATTTTGTGCGCATTCTTTGTCTGTAGGTAGGTACTATAAGTGAGTTGTCGTTGTCACCCCTACCCAACCCGATTACTCCGCCACTGGATTCTATATTTTACTTCCACACCTTATAGAAACTAATGTCAGGAAGTACTTAAAGTAGTAGTAAGTAATCGATGAACATACATAAAAAAGGGTACTAGGATACTAGGGTAGTCAATGGGTGTATTGTCGCATTTATAATAATTGACTTCCGAGTCAAGGCAGTGTGTACCGTTACGTAGTAGGCTTGTGAATTCCGTAATACATTAGCACGTAAGAGTTCGGTTTTGAAGGTCTTTACTCAGATGACACACATTAAACAAGAAGCTCAAAGGAAGTGTTACATAATTCATTAAACTGTATAGCATGGCTCCGTATATTGACTGGTCGACCGTTATCATACATTAAAAACCGGGCAAGAGCGTGTCGGACACGCCCAGAATAGGGTTCCTAAGCCATTACAAAAAGCCCTGGCATGTAACCTAATTTTAAAGGTATTTTCATCACACCTATTCCAAACCAGTGTTAGCAGAGCTCACCTACTTCTAAGCAAACTGTACGCAGTGTAGTGTCATTTTATATCGGTTACTGACATAGACAAACAATAAGTTGGTCAACGATTACTCGAAAACTAAATCTATAAAGCATACCTTTATCTTTTATAGTTTTCCTTTTAAATTCACTATAAGTACTTACCTACGCACTACATCGGGACAGAAGAAAAGAGTGTATGCATAGAACCTCGCATTACACGTTAAAACTCCCGCTGACAGCTGCAATACCCTAATGATAATAAAAGCTAGCTGTAAAAGCCTGTATGTAAGTAGTACAATTATGAAGCGTATGAGTGTTGCAAAAAGTAAAACCGCCTTCAAAAAAAAACCTTAGAATAAAAAACGTAAAATAATACTCTAAAGCCTAAAGTTTTATGGCCTAGCACTACGTAGCAGAAATATGAAGTCGGTGCGGTGCGAGCGGAATATTCTTTGAATGAAGCACCGACTTCATATTTCTGCTGCTTAGTGCTAGGCCATAAAACTTTAGGCTTTAGAGTATTATTTTATGTTTGTTTTTCTAAGGTTTTTTTTGAAGGCGGCTTTACTTTTTTGTTAAAAGATTTTTATTTCACAAGTTTATGTTGATTTAACATTTTCAGAATTATCCTCCAACTCCTAGCCGTTAAGGAGTTGTACCTTCCATCATCAGCTCATCGACATGAGATGATGACCACCAGACGCAAATACATACTTGAATAGCCTTAGAAAACACCTATATGAAACACATAATACGTGCCTATAAAATTTGAGGGTTGCCCTCGATTTTCCTGGGATCCCATCCAGATCATGACAATGGGACCAGTTTACCCTTGGGACTTACGAATGAAAAAAAAAATTTGAAAATCGGTCTACAATTCGCGGAGTAATCGATGTAAGTACATACATAGAAAAAAAAATCATGCTTACATACAGTGGGACGTAGAACCTCCTCCTTTTTTGAAGTCGCTTAAAAATAGCCTGTAGGCCGAGCACGAAGTTTTCGAATCCTGCGTAACGTTATGTTATCGTATCGAAATCGAGAAACCTCATTTTAGTTCCAAATACGCTCACGGGCGGGCGCTGTTCCAAACGTCATACAAATTTCTCGATAAAGTTTAGGTACTACTCGATTACGTTACGCAGGTTTCGAATATTCGGGCCTCTGGCTCTTTGCTCTATCCAAGTACCTACTTTAATAGCTCGTCTATAATGTAAGTAACAGCGCACGACCCAGCGGCAGCGAGACGCTGCTCGTCGTGTGTTCTCTCGTGTGTGCGTCTCGCTGCCGCTTGCTCATGCGCTCCCAGAGGAAGGACTACGAATTAGTCCGAAACCCGAAACATATCGGGCTAAACTCGACTATATACGTGAACTAGCTTATGTCAGTCACGGTACTACTGTTTTGTAGGTCTGTTTTATAGTTTTAATGATCCGTTTTATTTCACTAATGATTGAGCCTCACGGTAATTTTGTGTTAAAAGTTTTTTTTAGTAGGTTAGGTTATTATTTTTCCTTGTTTAATAATACCTCAACTCGTCATACGTCAAATTTATTAGTCATAATCATACTTAGTCACTATCATAAACGAACTTTATGATACTTAATCTCCTGCTTGTTATAGTAGTTTATGCAACTGCTACATAATGAGGGTCCTTAAAACACGAGTGTGTTTTTATAAAACGAGGCGAAGCTGAGTTTCATAATAGGATCACACGAGTATTTTAAGGCCTAATTATGTGGAGTTGCATACATTACCTTATCTACACACATATTATAAGTACTCTAAGATGGGTTCAGAAGCCGAAGGCATATATCATACCCATACCTGTCACGAATTTGACTGTTTTTTTTAATCATGGACAAACATACCGAGCTGACGTTTCGTAAACTGTTTTTTTTTATTGTAAAAATAATAAAATATCACATTACTATTTATACATGTCGGACTGAACTCGCCTTACATACGGGAGTGATACGTTTTATTTCACTATGATTGTAAATTTATGGTTTTCAAATTTGAAACATCGAATTCGATATCGAAAAGTCATTACGATATCGAATTTGATTTCGTAATGACTATTACTTTACTGCTGGTGGTGGTGGGTGGTGGGGCTGGCGCTGTCGGCGAGAAGGCGACGTCGTGCTGAAATGCTGGTCATTTTCTACGGTTTCTGAACGCATTGTAGAGGACTTATGATATGTGTGTAGATAAAATTTATTTACGCAACATTTTATAAAATAATCCTTCCGTCAATTTACGATGGGTGCAAATTTTCCATTTGGCATTGAGACTCTGACTTTCGTAGGATCGTCTTTTCCCTTCTGTCATTAATTACCTACCTATCTTGTTCGTGAAAGTTTGTTTCCAACATAACGCACGCTTAGAATTAAACTGGCTCAATTCTAAATACATGATAAATCTTAATTAAACTTTGTAGGTTTAGATTTTAGATTCAATTTTGCAATATGTCATATTAAGAATTGAGTCACTTTAATTCTAAGCGTGCGATAAGAGAATTATTTTTTGACCAGTGGAAAACATTTTCACCTAGCTGTTGGCCGAGCACGAAGTTTCGAAGTCTGCGTAACGTTTCGTTATCATATCATTTATGTTTTAGTTGAAATTTAATTTTTTAATAGGGTTGATGGAATTGAATTTTACTAATAGAACTTTATTTATTGTGATAATTGTATAATTTATAATTTGCAATCATTCAATTTAATTTTCAAATGATTCAATTGTAAACACATGTAAGTATTATGAAATTTATTCTGGAATACAATAATTTCATTTCATTTATTTCATATCGAAATCGAGAAACCTCATAAGTACTAAATTTTAGTTCCAAAAACGCTCACGGGCGGGCGCTGTTCCATACGTCATACAATTTTTCTCGATAACGTTACTACTCGATTACGTTACGCATAATTCGAATATTCGTGCTTGTGCCTGTGGGACAAGCAAATCCGTGATAATTAACTTGGTACATTACCCAGAGCGCTCGACACGTGCCAGAAAAGTAGAGTTAATTGCATTGCTGTATTTTTGATGAGTCGATTTGTTGAATCGGCGTTAAGACAATATTTTACGCTGACTGATGATTTTAATATCGAGTTTGACTGGAAGGAAACACATTTTAATTACAGCCTACTTTACCTAACTATTGTGAAGCAATAGAATAGGTAAGTATATTAAGTATTGCAAACACTTTAGGCATTCTCATTTGCCAAATATTTAATCCACATTCTTTATTCTAAGGGGCATGATTCAGTAACCTCTAGTAGGGGACGAAAAGTGTATGATTTCTCGTTGCTATAACCTTGTATTATCTTTGTGCCTTATTTCTTGTTTTGACTGTTATGTGGTGTTCAATAAAGAGTTATTGTATTGTATTGTATTGTATTGTATTGTATTGTATTGTATTGTATTGTATCTTGTACAGTCAGCAGCAGAAGTAGCTAAGCAACCGAAGCGCTCACAATGATCTGCACAAGCTCTTATGTCTATAACAATAGAGCCGTGCTTAGATCATTGTGAGCGCTTCGGTTGCTTAGCAACTGCTGCTGCTGACTGTACCTACCATAGTCACACTAGTTAATTAAATAACCCCTTATCGATTTAATTGACAGAACATGGCAGGCACTACGATATTTAATGTGACAAGATTCTAAAGTAACTCCATCACAATTTCATTTGACCGTAACCTTCATTATTCCTTCCTACTTATATGTATACAGTAGGATATCGATATCAGTAGGGTAATTAATGTAGCCAGTTCAAAATCATCTTGGCATTGACATCGAACCTTCGCCAACTAGCCTGACAAGCTTACAAACTTATCTCTGCACTTAACGGTGTCGCCGTCATCTATATGTTGAAAAGTCCACCTTAGTATGAGTTGATAACAGTTTCCTCTGTTTGACTGCTGTTATTAATAAGATGGTAATTTCTCAAGGCCGTGCGGTTCTGGTTTTGCGGACCGTTGAAATTACTTAATATTAATTATTATCTTTGTTTAAGGTTAAGCTATTTCTTCCTCTTGACTATAGCGTATTTATTCACCTTGATAGGAACAATTGCACGCGAGCTTTTTAATGGCGTAACCGGAAGAATAGTTATACAAGGGTGCAAAGTTGTATTTTACCCGCGAGTGTGGGATAGCGAAAGGATTCTATAGTTGAACCACGAGCGAAGCGAGTGGTTCTAAAATAGAATCCTGAGCGTAGCGAGTGTTTCAACACACGAGAAGTCAAATACATTTGCACCCGTGTGTAACACAAAACTTTTCACCTCACTGTAGCGAGGAAAGCGTCACTTTTTTTTAACGATATTATTATAACAGCAAACTCTGGAAGTTGTGTATTTTTACGTGACTCGGAGTCGGTGCTAAATTTTTTTTCTACAATGTTGACATTTATGACGATGCGTATTGAAATTACATCGACTCAACTTGTGCGTTCAGAATTATATTCCACATCATTATAAAAAAACAAATGTTCCTCATAGAATTTTAAGGACCATTAAATAAAGTTAAATTTGGTATTTTTCATTAAATTCTCAAACCATTTATCATTTATCAATGTTAATTAATATCGAACGAACCATCATTATAAGCGTTTTACGTTTTGTTATCTGTCAAAAGCTACTTGAACACGCTCCACTCCAAGGTCAAATTACTTTCCCCACTAGTGGATAAAATGCGATTTTACCCGCTTGTATTAAAGGATAAAAGACGGCTTTCCGAGGTAGTGAGGGGAAAAATTACTTACCATCATCTTACCGTATACATAGGTATACAGTACCTATGCATTACTATTTAATTATCACAAGTCTTCGTTTCTTTGTGCAGTGGTTAGATAACTAATTTTTAAAAAATTAGAAGTTTTCAGCTGCGCTTTCTAACCGAGTAGGCGCGACAGCGGCCTGTCGGTGTAAGCTTGCGCGCCGGCGACCTTAAGATGACACGTGTACGCATAGGGTTGACAGTTTAGCTACCGCGGCACAAGGAAATGATAATTAAATACTTAATGAAATAAGTTTAATTATGTAACGAAATATTATGTAAAATGTAATATTATGCGTGCTTTGACTTTTTTTTCTGTAACTTGCATAAATTTTGTTGTATTTTTGTTTTTTTTTACGATCTCTTTCTGAATTTCTCATATTTTTGACATTTATAATGAAATCATTTTCAATAAGAAATAAAGGAATATGTAATCTAATGTTAAAAAATATTACTGTTCGAGGTGCTCACTCATTAACCGACTTCAAAAAAGGAGGAGGTTCTACGTTCCACTGTATGTATTTTTTTTTATGTATGTACATCGATTACTCCGCCAATTGTTGACCGATTTTCAAAATTCTTTTTTTGTTCGAAAGGGTATACTCCTGAAGTAGTCCCATTGTCACCAAATCATGATCTGATGATGGGATCCCAGGGAAATCGAGGGCAACCCTCAAATTTTATAGGCACGTATTATGTGTTTTATATATTTTCTAAATCTATTCAAGTATTTGCGTCTGGTAGTCATCACCTCATGTTGATGAGCTGATGATGGAAGGTACAACTCCTTAAAGGTTAGGAGTTGGAGGATAATTCTGAAAATGTTAAATCAACGTAAAATTGTGAAATAAAAATCTGTTAATAAAAAAGTAAAACCGCCTTCAAAAAAAAACCTTAGAAAAAAAATGCAAAATAAAATGCATTTATTTCGGACAACAGAAACTAAAGCCTAAAGTTTTATGGCCTAGCACTAAGTAGCAGTAATATGAAGTCGGTGCTTCATTCAAAGAATATTCCGCTCGCGCCGCACCGACTTCATATTTCTGCTGCTTAGTGCTAGTCCATAAAACTTTAGTTTCTGTTGTCCGAAATAAATGCATTTTATTTTACGTTTTTTTTCTAAGGTTTTTTTTTATATACCTATTGCATAATTTAACATGCTTTCTGTTTTTACGATATGTTTTAAATATTTTATTATTTTCTGCATAGTTGTGATTTTTTTACTTAGCAAAATTATCGCCGGTCGATCGAGAGCAGAGCGCCTAGTGTAATCGCCGACCAGGCCAAAAAATACGTCTCGATCGCGTTCGCGTTTAACAATTCTCATACTATTTGACACTTTAACGCAAACGCGATCGAGACGGATTTTGTGCTTTTTGATTGCACTAAGGGCACAGTACGAGAGCGCTCGCAACGCGCAACGAGCGAACGACGTTACGGCGCGACAGGCGACTACTTGGCTTGGAGGCCCTCCGTTTCGGCGTTCGCGTTTCGCCTTTCCGCACCCCGCGCGACCCGCGCACTCCCCCGCTCGCGTCCTGACACGCACACAATAACAGCGCAGTAGTTTACTGCACACATGCGTCCTTGTAGATATATTCTTTGAACCCAGTGATATTCTACATTAAAACGCAAAACGCGATAAAGCTTTTTGGTATGTTATTTGGACCCCTTAGGAGAGTGTGAAACTAACGTTATGCAAGCAAAAAAATTGTGCTTCCTGCAAAGAGTTATTACTCTTTGCAGGAGCACAATTTTTTTTGGGTTTGGGTACGTAATTAGTAATATTTCTTGTAGGTAACTTTACAATAGCAACAATCGATTTAAGTAGCCACTTTATATTTGCAGAAGGAATTAAGTTACAAAACGTTACTTTATAAACAATATTAGCATATTAAAATAAAGAACCAAGTCTGAGGGCAACCAGGGTCGTGTTTTATAAAGCTACAAGTTGTAATTTACAAGCGGAAGTCTCTCACAAGAGGTGATAGAATGAGACTTCCGCTTGTAAATTGTAACTTGTAGCTTTATAAAACACGGTCCAGTAGTATTAAGCCTCAAATTCATGGCCGATTAAAAAATTGCCTGCCTAGGTCATTCAATCGGTTACGAGCACTACAGGCCTCCAAGCAAAGTGTAGGTCACCGACCAATTCGGAAGCTCGTGTAAGTATTGCAAAATATTATCGGACAGCGTTCATCGGCCCTGTCCGTTAATGAAGCTGGAAGTTCCGGATTGAATTAGGGTTATCATTTTTATGCCCACCAGCCTGCGCCACTGTCGCTTGAGGTTCTTATGCCCTTAGTGTAATCAAAAAGCACAAAATACGTCTTGCGTCATACCTACCTACTTAGTGTCAAATGGGTAGTATGAGAATTGTTAAACGCGAAAGCGATCGAGACGTATTTCTTGGCCTGAGGGTCGAGCACGACTTTACGAATGCTGCGTCACGTAAAATCGAATAGTAAACGTTATCGAGTTTATCGTATTTGGAACTAAAATTGAGTATGAGGTTTCTCGATCTCGATACGATAACCGTAACGTTACGCAGGATTCGACAAGTCGTGCTTGACCCACTGAGGCCAAATTAATCGCCCACCGTTTTTTCCTTGATTAATGTTAATGTTATTTAAATAAAGAACACTTTTACAATAAATAGTAAAAAAAAAGCTATTCTTTCCATAAAACAACATACTTTGTTTGCTGTTGACTTTAGCGATCCCCCGACACCGACGACGCTTAGATAAAAATTTTGCTAGGTATATTGAACTGAAAGGGCCAACCCATACTACCATCCATACTAATCTATACTAACAAAATATATTAGGCATTATTTTTTACTTTTTTAAGTTTTCTTTTTGTCTCCTTTTTTTGTGTGCTTTTTTTGTCAAGGGTTTTTAAAAAAAATCATTCAAGTTTTTTATTTTGTGTTTTTTACATTCACTTCACAGTATTTATTTTATTATTTGACTTAAACCAACAAAAAATGCAAGACATCAACGAGCTCATTAAGAATTTCCGAACTTAGCCATAGTGAAGACACCAACGGGCTCTCACATCTGGGATCTGAACTTGAGACATTTAAAAGTTTAATATCACAAAAACGGCCAAATCGATTTTTATGAAACTTAGCTAAGAACCATCTCGATTAAACTAGCTTTCGATTAAAAAAAGCCGCGTCAAAATCCGTCCATCTGTTTACGAGCTACGATGCCACAGACAGATACACAGATACACAGACACACAGATACACATGTTAAACTTATAACACCCCTCTTTTTCGTTGGGGGTTAAAATAGGGTTCGCGATTAATTGTGCCGCTGAGTATACTTATTGTACTTATTAGGTATACTTACTAATAAATAAAGTGTGGATATATTTTATTACGCTTATATCCTGTACCTCATCATCGTCGTGTCAGTTGAAAGACTTGAAAGACGCGTCCACTGCTGGACGTAGGCCTCCTCCAAGGCTCTCCACTCAGACCGGTCTTGTGCTTTCCGCATCCTGTACCTACAGTCGAAGAAACTGAATAGCGTACTTCTGTTAAACCTTTTCACAATCAATCAAAATTAACGACAGACGTATGGTAATATTTAACATGGTTACGTAAACTTACCATAGTCTCTCTAATCTGTGTACTAGATTTGATCACACACTGACACACAGACAGACAGACTGGCTTACAGACTCCGGGCTCAGTACTCGTACACGAGTAAAGGCGCGGGCTAAAACTAGTTCAATAATGCAGACATTGTAACCATATTTCATAAATACTTATTAGTAACCAACTTTAATAACCTAACCAATTTAGAAAAGTTGAAAAATCCCCGACATTGTCATTTCAAAGTTCAATATTTCAAAAACGGGTGAACCGATTTTTATGAAACTTAGCTAAGAGTAAGAACCAACTCGATTAAACTAGCTTTCGAAAAAAAAACCTCATCGAAATCAGTAAATCCGCTTGCGAGCTACGATGCCACAGACACACAGATACACAGGTCAAACTTATAACACCCCTTTTTTTCGTCGGGGGTTATAAACTGCAAAAATGGAGCAGGTTCATATTTAACGCGATTTTTTTTTATAGGACAAGAAAGGCACCCGAATAAAGTGGGTCACAAGGCGGTATATGTCGATCACTGATCACCGCTGCCCATAGACACCCGCAACAGGCGAGCACGATAAGCGAGTGCCACCATGTCTTTTATTAGGTGACCAGCAAAATCGCAAGAAACGAAAGGAACCAAAATCCCAAGTATTTCATCGGCACTGAATTTTTTTATAAGTAAATAACTTTACATGGAAAGTTTTAAAAACCTGAGGAACCTTCATTAAATAAATATTGCTGATTGTCTGCAGCGTTGTTTATTACCAAATAGCTTACCGTGCAACACTACCGCCTGAGCAGGCGCCGCGAATCTAAAACGACATATGAACACAGACATTGCAATAATGCATGTGCATTGTAGCTTACAAATCGATCAAAGATGCTGACAGAACACTTCATTAGTATAAAACCCGCCTGTCGTAACATCATTGCCATAACTCACACAAACCATCAACATGAAGGTCTGTCTCGTAGTGTGCCTCGCTCTGGCACACCTTGCCGCTGGCAGTATCTTGAACAACTACCGCACCCAGCAGCAGCCCCTCAACGTCGAGTCCTTCGACTACATCGAGCCCACCAACTACAACCAGCTGCTGCAGAAACAGATCCACATCTACAAGCAACTCCCGAGGTCCATGGACTACGGTCTCGACCCTGAGACCGCCGAAGTCAGCTCTCACGAAGCCGTCGATCAGAAACAGATCCGCGTCAACATCCAGGAGTACGCCGCCCCCGTGTACGGGCGCAGCGGAGACTGGGACGTGCCCGCTTTCGTCTCTGCCAGGGGCGATGTCAGACAGTACCAAGACCAGAACCAGCAGTACAAGGATCAGAATAAGCTGTACCAGACCCGCAGCAAGCAGTACAAGAGCCAGAACAAACAGTACAAGAATGACAAGCAGTACCGCAGCCTGAAGGAGGACCAGAACCAGGTTGACCAGATGATGTACCGCATGCCCGTGTTCTCTGACGCTGTCGAATGGAGAGGCATCCAGATGGCTCAGGGTCCGAGGGCCCCCATCGACGACAAAAAAGACATCGAGAAGATCTTCATGGACTCTTTCAAGACTGTCAAGGACTTCACCGAGGAGGAGAAGGAAACCTACCACAAGGTTTACATGACTGCCGCTGAGAACGAAGACATCCTCCTGAACACCACTCAGCTCCTCCAGAAGAACCACTACGCCGTGGAAGAGCACACCGTCAAGACCGATGATGGCTACATCCTCACTCTGTTCCGCATTCCGCCCAAGTCCTCCACTGACATGCAGACCAAGAGACCCGTCGTGTTCCTGATGCACGGTCTCCTCGGAAGCTCCGACGACTGGCTGCTCATGGGCCCGGGCAAGTCCCTCGCCTACCTGTTGGCTGACCTCGGCTACGACGTGTGGATGGGCAACGTCCGCGGCAACAAGTACTCCCGCCGCCACGTCAGCAAACACCCCGGCCAGCCCGACTTCTGGCAGTTCAGCAACGACGAGATCGCACTCCACGACCTCCCCGCCATGATTGACTACTCTCTGAAGACCAGCCAACAAGAAAAGATGTACTACGTCGGCTTCTCCGAAGGCACCACCACTTTCTTCGCTCTGGCTTCGACCAAGCCCGAGTACAACGAGAAGATCATCATGATGTACGCTCTGTCTCCGATGGTGTACATGAGCAACACCCGCAGCCCCCTGATGAAGATGATCGCGCCGAACAGCCCATTCTACGAGCACCTGCACTCGGCCCTGGGTCACGGAGAATTCAAGCCCGAAGTTGAGCTAATCCGCACCATCGGCGGTGACATGCTGGAGAAGAAATTCGGCTGCAAGCACGTCGCTTCCAACGTCGAGTTCGTGATGGCCGGTATGGTCGACAACTACGACGCCCACATGGTCCCGATGATCGACAGCCACCTGCCCGCCGGCGCGTCCACCAGACAGATCAAGCACTTCGGTCAAGCGGTGGCCAGCCACGAGTTCAGGCGGTACGACTACGGGCCGGTCATCAACCAGAAAGTGTACGGCAGCGAAATGCCGCCCAAATACGAGCTGTCTGAAGTTCAGGTGCCGGTGACTCTTTACTACAGCACTGAGGACTGGCTGGCGCACCCGACTGATGTGGAACTCCTCGCCAACAAGCTGCCCCAGGTCCAGGAGGCCTACAAACTCCCGCAGGTCAGCTGGAGCCACCTTGACTTCATGTTCTCCAAGGCCGCGCCCGAAGCCGTGTACCAAAGACTGATCACCTCCATCCAGAACAACCAGAGCCAAAAGCAGATCCTCTAAGTTGGTGTACCTAGGTAGATTTTAGCGTTACTCATAATCTTATGTCGTTCATTATATTTCAATGTCATTTTCTACGTGATTTGTATTTTCATGAATAAATAAATCCGTCCATTAAAAATGCTTTATCTTTATTACTTACTTACTTACTTATTTCTTATTTATGTTAATTATCCTGGTAGTTTTGTGCAATAATACTACACGTAGATGTGCACATTACATGCATCTTTGCCCTCTATGTTTGCAACGCATCTGCAATCCCTCTGGTGTTGCAGATGTCTTTGGGCAGCTCGGTGATTTGTACTTACCATCTAGTGACCCGTTTGATCGTTTGCTCTTACTCTTAGAAAAAAAATATTCACACTTCTCCAATAAATAGGAATGAAAGTTTCCTTAAGTTATTATATTAAGCACCCTATAGAAGTAACTAAATGGTCGAAGCGGTCAAAATAGTATACGACGACGACTTTAGGACGGTTCAAATACCATTTATGTATATTTAGGAAGAGTTTGGCAGAGTTGCGTTGCTCCCACCTGGGTTTTAACACTATCTTGTGGTATTAACGTCATAATAATCCCGATCCGAGTAGTGTCAACCATACATTTTTTGTACTTTATTCTAATAATCATTTTCCATTGATTGCTTTCCATCAGGTGGCCCGCGTGAAGGTTTTTCAAGCTCACTTATCCTGATTAGCGATTAACATTAGCTGATTTCTCTCATCCGAACAAAAAAAACTTATACTCAATTGGTAAAATAACAGCAACTCCAATTTTATAAAAACGAAAGGCTTTGCTTTATTATCTAAAGGTAAAATTTTATAAAATAAATACGTAATCTATCTTTCTTTCGAAGTCATTAAAACAAATCCAAGTGACGTGTGGCGCCATCTTACGCTCGTCCGATAATTAATTAAAGTCTGACAAACCAATGCTGTTTGGTGCCATCAAAAAATCGCAATTGTTAAGTCTAAATGCTATCTCGTTCAAGAATATTATACTAGATGGCGCAACTTCCTAACAAAACGGTTGGATGTTTGACATTTTAATAATAATCAAGCACGCTTTGTTTTGACATTTAATACTCCAACTGTCACCCAAGCGTTGCCACGTGAGCGAGACAAGTATATAGAATCGTCGATGTTAGAAAAGGATAGCGGCGCGGCGGCGCTTTGGCTTCCCGCCGTCCCCCGTACGACAGTCGCGCTCAGTTCGTTTTGGTTTGCTTGCTGTGCGTAGTTCATCGATGAACTATTTTCTTTTAACGTTCTTCATTACGTTAATCGTGACTTTTGGACTCTCAGGGAATTTTACTAGTAATATATGTGTGATTTAGTGTAAAAAACAATATTCGGATGGATTGAGTGTGTAACGATGCTACCTCCTACGGCCGGCATAGCACAAGAGCAACGCGACCGGCCCGAAATGGCATATCAGCAGCGTCGCGACGTCAGGGAGCTAACTCGGGAGATCATCAGGGACGCCGCTCGAGCCGCCAACAGACAGCAGTCTGTGTCGCCTGGAGGTAAGCCGGTCAAAACGACGCCACGTTACGGCCATGCTTGTCAAATTGACATACGTCAACATGACATTTATATGAAAACAACGCTTTTATCCACATTTAATCACAATAGAAAACGTTTAGCCTTCGATATCTAGTGCCTGCGAATACCTGGCACAGGAATTTAGGCCTGTTACGTCACCTAGGCGGTGCGATCTCGTGAAACTAAAATGGCGCCAATGCGCCATTAGCTGCTTGTATTATCAATAGCTGCATACATATGTACATTTCGGGAGCTGTTTTCGCGTGAAAAAGTGATTTAAATCGTTATATGGGATCAATGGGCCGTGTTTATTGAACTGTAAGCTATGTAGAACACAATACGGTTGTGTGAAGTGCCATTTGGCACGTGCTCGGGTTATTTTTAGCTCGCCCTGTTGCAACGTGAGCCTTCGATTAGCTTCGATCAATATGGGTATGTTAATCTTATTGCTTTGTAGATAAAGTTGTAGTTTTCTAGTGCCCTATTTGTGTAGGTTTTTGGTTTGTTTATTGTTGTCATCGGAATCCCGATGACTTTTGTAAAACGTCGAAATGACAGCAACATGACATTCGATTCCGTACATAGCACAAGATGGCTGCCATTTTATTTTAGTTCAGTCACGCGCCGAGACAGATGGCGCTGCGAGCGCTTTGTTGATATAACAAACAATATCTACTTGGTCAAGAAACAACTGTTTTTATTTGTATTTAATTTCATATTATATCGTAACTATTTATATTACGCTTTACGGCTTTAAGTAGGATTTCAAATCGAACACCTACTTAATTTATGATTTTAAAAACATTGAAGTTAAAAAATCAAATTTTATTTTATTAATTTACTTAACTTTATATTACACTTTTGACATACATATATACTCAGAGGCACAATTAATCGCCCACCCTGTTTTTACCATTTATTGTAAAAGTATTATTTTATTTAAATACCTAATGGTTTTTACATTAATCAATTAATTTTGCCTCGGAGTATAAAATAATGTTATTAAAAAACATCCATCAATATTACTTATATGTCAAACAACAAAACTGTTTTTTCCCGCCTAAAAACTTTAAAATTATATAGATACTTAGGTAACTACAAGATTTTTATCTGTTTCGACACATTTATTTTTATCTTTAAATCTAAATTAAATACCATCAATCTCTACTCAAGGATAGGTAAGTATGTCACTGAATGATAGCATAGCATGCATAACTTCACATTTTCTAAAAAAAAAAATGCTCAATTTAGAACGCTAGATTTGATTTGACCTATTTAAATCTAAAGTGTTTAAGTTGTTAAAGTAGGGTAATTTGCCACTAACTGGCCACTTTAGAAAATGTCATCCAGTTACTGCCACCAATTTTTTATGGCAATACTGGGTGAATACTTTCAGAATGCTCTCGGTAACAGTTCTGGATGTATACATTTTCGTTTAATTATGTGATATCGGCATTTCATTCTCTTACAGATTATATTGGCAAAGTGGCCAGTTACACAGGGGGGTGGCCAGTTACACAGGGGGGTGGCCAGTTACAGGGGGGTGGCCAGTAATAGGCGTTTTTTTATGGAGGAAAATGCTGAGAGAGATTAGGGATAACAGGACATGGATGATGATGATTTTATTTTTTTGTGTTCTCATGAATAAATGTTTATTTAATTTTTTATTGAAAGAGGAAGGCAAACAAGCAAGGGTGTCACCTGATGGTAAGCGATCACCGCCACCCATGAGAATCAGCAACCCCAAGAGAGTCCCTATCCATTGCCGGCCTTTAAGGAGGAAAAGGGATAGTGGAAAGGGTATCATGAAAACATGTATTTAATTTTTTATTTAATGAGGTCATTTCTAATAACCCTGTCACTTGCCAAGTCCAGCCGCAATCCTGGCAAAGGGTCAAAAAACCTGACATGTCAGGACAAATGCTGACGTATGGCAACCCTAACTGCAGCTAGCACTGAGTGCTAGATAACTTGAAGTACCTACTAAGACCCCATTGCAAAGCTCAACTAGTAAGTTTTACAAGCTTCTATTTACTGTCACCTATCCCATGCTCTGTCTGTGTGTACCTAATCAAACCATGCAAGTTAACAAAACATACAGTCATCAAAATTATAATGAACGAAATTTTTTTTTTACTACTTGTTTTTTCAAACTTGTTCAACCGTTTGGGTGTATGTAGTTAAGTTTATGAAAAAGCTTACTCCCTTCACTATTCTTAAATGTTCGCTATCAAAGGTGAAGGTGATTTGGTAGAGGTGGTGTTTGGGATACGTACCAGTTACCTACTATCCCGACTTTATTATAGGTACCAATACTTAAGTAAAGAATGTTTTAGATTCCACCTACGGAAATATTCTCGGGAAAGTTACTAGTATGTCTCCTAAATGCGACGAAATATTCCGAATCCATTAATACTTTCTATCGGTCGTCAACTGTCGTCAAATTTAATGAGAGAAAATGCCATGGAAGAGTGACCCATGTTAAAATATAGTTCGTCAAATTAGTACGAGAGGGGCGACGCGTCCTCTTGACCCCAACTAGATGCCAGAGGCCACAATTCCACTGCAGCTTGCACTGAGAGTAGGGTTGCCAGCCCTCCCGGATTACCTGGGAGACTCCGGTAATAATGGTTAGCCTCCTGACCTCCCAAATGATTTCTCCGTTTTTTCTAAAATTATACGCATTTGACCCTAGCTATTCGCTGTTCGGCGGTGTCCGTCTCTGTCACGCACGCAAAGCAAGTAAACAGAAATTTAAAAATTAATAAATGATAAGATTTTCTGTCAACACAAACCCCCCTCCCGGTTGGTCCCTCTCCCGGGTTGGTCCTTTCGAGAGTTGGCAACCCTAGCTGGGAGCTAGTTGACCGAGAATCTTATCTTCGTTACTAGAGACCCAGGTACAAAGCGCAAGTTAATTTTCCCAATTTTTAGGGTTCCGTACCTCAAAAGGAAAAACGGAACCCTAATAGGATCACTTTGTTGTATGTCAGCCTGTCAAGACATTTTTTCTCTGGAACGCGTTTAGGTAGCAAGCTGAAATATATATCAAAAACTCAGGTCTGCAATCCCTTAAATCTGTGAAAAATTTAAACTTTTACTTAAGTCAACACAATCAAAAGATACAGTCATTAAAAAGGTAGTTTCCATACAAATTGCGGTGGAATCAAAACCTGTAGGGTACCTACCTACATCCACTTGTCCTAGACACTTGAAATTTGGTATGAAGGTGGCTCTTACAGCACAACACAACCAATCAGATAAATCTGAAAATCTTAAATTTTTATGGCTTATGCGTACCGCGTACTTACACAACAAGATTTGCTTAAGAGCAAGGCTCTGCTAGCACTAGAACTGGACAATTTAAAACATTCGGGAAATGCGGGAAAAATCTTCAGGAATCTACTCGATTCCCGTGGTAGACGAACTAGGTAGGTATTTACATACCTACCGACCGTTTTGACGACCGAATAGCCTAGTGGTTAGAGACCCTGACTATGAAGCTTGAGGTCCTGGGTTCAAATCCCGGCCGGGGCAGATGTTTGTATGATGAATAATAATATGAATGTTTGTTCTCGGGTCTTGGATGTTTAATATGTATGTAAGTATGTATTTATCTATATAAGTATGTTTATCCGTTGTACATACCCATAGTACAGGCTTTGCCTAGTTTGGGACTAGGTCAATTGGTGTCAAATTGTCCCGTGATATTTATTTATTTATTTATACCTACAAATACCTATCACAAATTTGTACGGAACCCTAGGTACGCGAGTCCGACTCGCACTTGGCTTTTTTTTTTGGACTCCGTAGTCAAAATAGCAAAAACGGAACCTGTATAGGTAGGTACCTAGTTTCGTCATGTCGTCCGTCTGTCTGCCTGTGCGCAGCTTAGCTCAGAGACTTGGTAGGTACCTACGAGAAAGCTGTAATTTTACATGGTTCCTGATAGCTGGTATTACGCCAAGGAAGAAAGTAGTAGATTAAAATGTAAAAAAAAAAAAAAATTCTTGAATTCTGTTGCCTTGTCTTCTAAATGTAGGTAGGTACCTGCCTACCTAGTCGTTAAATCTTTGACAGGCACATGTGCATGCCCCCAATAACAAACACGTGTTGTAATGTAAGTGTTACACAATAATTATATAATATATTGTATTGTCTGCGTAAATTTTCAAATTTCGTTTCATTATTAAAATTTGATTTACGTAATTAAGTTTACCGTCGATGGATAAATAGCATTCGAGTTTTCAACCCCCCACGCAAAATGAGGGGTGTTATAAGTTTGAAAGCTATGTGTGTGTGTGTCTAGGAACCGTAGCTCTTAAACGACTGAACCGAATTGGATGCGATTTTTAGGGTTCCGTACCTCAAAAGGAAAAAACGGAACCCTTATAGGATCAGTTTGTTGTCTTGTCTGTCTGTCTGTCAAGACCCTTTTTCTCTGGAACGCGTGGAGGTAAGATGCTGAAATTAATATCAAATACTCAAACCTGCGGTCCCTTGAAGCTGTGAAAAAATCAAGCATCTCTAAGTCAACGCAATCAAAAGATACAGTCATTAAAAAAGTCGTTTCCATACAAATTGCCGTTTTTTGAAAACCTAAAGGGTAGGTACCTACTTCCAGTTGTCCTAGAAACTTGAAATTTGGTATGAAGGTAGCTCTTATAGTACAACCACTCAGAAAAGTCTCAAAATCTTGAATTTTTATGTCTGTCTCTAGATTTCGTGGACCAATATAAGTTGACCCCACACTGCGTACATTTTGCTTAGGAGCAGGGCTCTGCTTACACTGGAGTTCTTAAAACATTGGGGAAAAGCGTTAAAATCATTCTACGGAACCCTCGTGCGCGAGTGCGACTCGCACTTGGCCGGTTTTTTATTTGAAAGCGGTGATTCTTAAGTGTTTCATAAAAATCGGTTCTCGGAACTTTGAAATGAAAATGTCGTCGGTTTTTTCAACTTTTCTAAGCTGGTTATGTTATAAAAATTCGGCTGTAAATGGCTCTTCTCAAAGAAATAGATACCTATTAATTGATATGGATTCACCCGACCTCGAATCCTTTTCCAAGTGCTCACGTAGTGTAAATATCTACGTCGTAACGGGGTCGTGACACGAAATAGTTACAAAACGGTGACATAACTCGCAAACGCGGAACTCTGCCTCATCTCGCTAGTAAATACGAGTGTCCTTGGCTGGAGCGCACGGAGGTCGTCGCCCCCATCGATCCACCCCCCACCCCCCAGCCCGAACCCCAAGCGAGGTGGACGCCTTGACACAACGCCTGTCACATTGCGTACCTATTGCTTTATGGCTTACGTACTATTGTTGTATACCTACGTAGGTATAATAATTATTTAGAAATACTTTTTAAGAACCAAAACACAAACGCTTTGTTTTGTTTATATCGGCACTAAGTGCCTTGAATTTCTTCTATACAATTTAAGGGAGGACCACAATTAAATGGAGAAATCTCTCTCCAGGCAGATGTTATGAGTTATGAATCATCAACTTATGATTATGACTGGAGAACGAAGTCCGAATGAAGAGAGAGTTGGAAGTTCTACCCCTATTTATGCATCCGACTTGAGAAACTTCATTAGCGCGATGTAGAACAGTGATGACGTCACTCGCGTGTGGCGTTAAGGTCGCTACACAATAAAGAATGGAAAATTTACATGCAAAGCAAAACTCGGCGTCTTTTATTACAACACAGCTACATCTTCTTGTCGAGTCGAGGCTAATAAAGGCTAATTTTAAACTTAAACGGAATGCAAACCTTTCTTGAAGCATGTTCTATGGTCTTCACATCAATTTACTGCGCGGCTAGCACTACTGGCTGCGACTTTTACGCGCGAGATTATCCCGTTGCATTCTGTCTGAGTGACAGAAAAGGACGGGCAGTTGTTCTGGCGCGAGATAGAAGTCACACTGTGAGTTGTGCTAGACCTACTGCTCATCCGTTCTGTTTTATGTTCTGAAAGATGTTTACAGCCTGGCAAAAAAGAGTAGAAACCAGAAAAAAGAGGAAGCCAACTGTAATTTTTCATACAAATTTATTGTCACATTTAGTACCCTTCCTGGACCCGGGCGTGTACCACGATTTTTTTTTAATGTGTTTTAGTGTTTTTTTTTGAAGACCGAAATGAAATAGAAATCCATACATATGTCAAAGTAATTTCTGGATTTTTTTATGCATGAAAAAATTAGAAATTAAATTCCAAAGAAAAATTTACACGTACGTCAGCGGGAGACAACGGGTAGGTAACAATTTAAGTCAAAGAAAGTGACATACGAAGAAAGTTTCGCCGTCATTTAATTTCTACTCTTTTTTGCCAGGCTGTGTCATTCATTAATTTACTATTTCCAAGTCCGACCTAACTTTGCTTTCCATTCATTCATCATGGCATCGTAATCACATTTATGGCTCGAGCGATAACCCCGATACGTCGCTGGCCGTGTATTCTGCACCGTTCAAGCGATATCGTAGCTATCCGAGGGTCGAGCACGACTTTACGAATGCTGCGTCACGTAAAATCGAATAGTAAACGTTGTCGAGTTTGTATGACGTTTGGAACAGCGCCCGCCCGTGAGCGTATTTGGAACTAAAATTTAGTATGAGGTTTCTCGTTCTCGATACGATAACCGTACCGTTACGCAGCATTCGTAAAGTCGTGCTTGACCCTCCGTTGTCGGTGCACATGCACATTGAGAGCTAGTAGTATATTATTGGGCATTCTGGACCACCATTCATTCGATCGGGCGAAAAATTTCGCCCTCACTCATTCGTGGTGATCCAGAAGCCCAATAATACAATGAATTGCACACAACCTACAATCAACCCAAACCCAACGGTAACCAACCTAACAGTAACCTATCAGCATTTGCGTTCAACATAACGCTCAACCTACACCTGAAATCGCATTGGGCATTCTGTTTCACCTCTCGATCAACGCAACGAATACATCAGCCCAACAGCAACTCAAACCCAACGGAACCCAACCTAACAGAATTTGCTCACACTCGAGGTTTAACGTTAACCATCTGCTCTTCTGCTCATTTTGAATAAGCATTCCATGCTTGCAACACGCGCGCATTGGTTGAATTGATCTTGAACAGATATGAAGTTTGTAAAACAAGCTCAGAGCTTGCAGTTGGAGGTTGTTTGTTCAGATCGCAACAATCGTAGTTTTCGTCACGGTGAACTTTTACCCGACACAATTCGCTGTATAATTTGCGGTCCTTCTAATTGCGGTAAAACTAATTTAATTGTCTCTCTTCTACTACATGAACAAGGACTACGCTTTCAAAATATTTACGTATATTCAAAAACACTTTTCCAACCGATGTACCAGTTTTTAGAAAAAATATTGATGTTGGTTCCATCAGTTAAATTTCAAAAATATCGCGAAAATGATGAAATACTAAGCCCGCATGAAGCTGAGAACAATTCAATTATCATATTTGATGATGTTGCATGCGAAAATCAAAATAATATAAGGGATTACTTTGCAATGGGAAGGCATAAAAATATTGACAGCTTCTACTTAAATCAAACTTACAGTAAAATACCTAAACAATTAATAAGGGACAATGCTAACTTAATCATCCTTTTTAAACAAGATGAAGTTAATTTACGTCATGTTTATGACGAGCACGTTGGAACTGATATGTCTTGGTCACAGTTTCGGGAAATGTGTGCAAAAATATGGAGCGTACCTTTTAGCTACTTGGTTGTAAACAAGGACTGTGCTAGAAATTCAGGATGTTATAGAATGGGATTTGATACATTTATCGTTTTGGATTAACCGTGTTACTTAACCAGTTTCATTTTCAAGAAACTTTTATTGCATCATGGGAATCCATCGAGATCAGACATGAATCATAAAATAAACACCGAGAAAACTTTAAAAGAAAAAGTACTTCAGTCTGCCGATGCTGTCAAAAAGAAGGTTAAACTACTTCGTGATATGAAAAATAACAACAATATGATTTTGGAATCAGTCTTTAAACCAATAACAGACCCGCTTAATGAAATGGTTAAAAGTAACGACAATAAATACTATAACACTAATGAAACCGATTTTGATGAAGACATATTTAAGTGGCAAAAGGCGCCAAAAACATTAAAATTTAGTCCTAATGAAGGGAAGAGAAGTAGTATTAATAATCAAACAATCGTACGAAATTTTTCCGAAACGACTTCAAATAATGATGATGAGGTATCAAATAGAGACGAAAACAGACAAGATGGTGATGATGACATGTTATGTGAAAGTGACAACAATGATGTCTTGGAATCAACAAATGATACTTCATTTAAGACTACCGGTTCATATGCATCTCCTCGCGAAGACCCTGCATGGCAAAAACAATACAACACCGACTTGGACATTCCTTTTGGCATACGAACAGAACGCGATAAGCTTATGTTAGGATCTTGTTTAGTTTCCGTTAGTGGCGAAAAACTCAAAGTAAATGGACGTACTTACAATTTAACACCAGGTTTATATGATTTGTTATTTAAGAAGTTGCCTGATTTAGGTATCATAACTGAAGACGATAAACGTTATTATAAAATGTTGCTACTAGAAACGAATGTCCATAGACGAGATTTTGATCCCAATAAACCAATAAAAAGTAACAAAGGTCAGAAATATTTATACATTATAAAACCGCTTTTCAAATTATCGAAACAACGTTCAATAAGCGAAGATTTATGTACTTACGGCAAAGGACTACCAACAATGAAAAAAGTTAAAAGAGATGTTTCATGTCTATTGGGATAATCCAAACGAATTAGTTGAAAGATTGAAATTACTCATTGCTTCCCGTGATGCCGGTAACACAGGATTAGACAATGAAATAATATCAATTGTAGAAGAACTTCGTGAAGCGGGCTTGGTTAATCAATGATATATAAAACTGGTATTTTACTTTTACCATCAGTCGAAGCCGGAAATTTGATGATACATAAGTGCATAAAAATAAGAAGTGAAAATGAACATAGACAAATTCGGTCATCATGTTCATAAACGTTTGCGTGTATGTGAAGTTTTTGAACTTAACAATAAAACTTTGCTGCGTTCTGATGATGGCGATTTCGATCTACAATCATCGCGATTAAAGGGGGTAGCGGATCCTTTGACACCCAATGATGCAGCTAATAAGCAATATGTCGATCAGCTCGTCCAGGACACTTACGAGAAGAAGCATCTAGATTCTTTATTTAAAACTATAAATTCTCAAATTCATCAGCTTGCAAATCAGTTGAAAATAAACTTTTATACAAAAAGGGACATAGACAATATTTTAAGTAATTTCAAAGATGACAAAAGAACAAGTCGTGAATGAAATCCATAGATCGGCCCGAAAAAATTTCAAGCGTCGCGCAGTTATATTAAAAGGAATTGATGATTTGTGGCAAGCAGATTTAATTGACTTACAGAATTTACATACTGTAAATAAGGGATATAAATACATTTTAGTTGTTATTGATACATTTTCAAAGTACACGTGGTGTATTCCTACGAAATCTAAAACTAAAACAGAAGTAAAAAATGCATTTGAACTAATTATCAAGTCGACCAAACGAATACCTAGAAACTTACAGACAGACTTTGGAAAAGAATTTTACAATGATCAATTCGATTGTTATGTGAAATCCTTAAAAATAAATCATTATTCCACGTATTCAGTTAAAAAGGCGTCTATTGTTGAAAGGGTAATAAAAACGCTCAAGAACAAACTTTACAAATATTTCAGTTTCATCGGGAACTACAAATGGCTTGGAAAACCTTTCGATGAGATAGTTCAATCTTATAATCAAACTGTGCATAGCACAACAAAATTTAGCCCAAATGAGGTGAATTTTAATAATGAAGCCGAAGTAAAGAAAAACATAGATAAATCACAATCCAATCGGCGTTTTAAATTAAATATTTTTAATGTAGGAGATCATGTGCGTATAAGCAAGTACAAAAGCGTCTTTCATAAAGGTTATACGCCTAATTGGTCAACTGAGCTATTTACTATTAAAAAGGTGAATCACACTCGTCCTGTTACTTACCATATTGAAGACCAACGAAAAAACTCAATACTCGGTACATTTTATGAACAAGAACTGCAAAAAACTAAGTATCCAGACGTTTACCTCATCGAAAAGGTAATCAAAAAAAGAGGGAAAAAATTGTATGTTAAGTGGTTAGGACTTAACGATAGCGAAAACAGCTGGATCGACAGAAATGCCATTGTATAAATATATTTAAAAACTTTCTCGCGCTAAGTCATTAACTTTTGGGATATGAAAGGAAGAGGACTTCTAAACAGTATTATTAATCACTTACCGTTTGAACTGCACTTACCTGGCTACAATTATTGCGGACCAGGCACAAAATTGCATAAGCGATTGCAAAGAGGTGATAAAGGAGTTAATGAATTGGACAACGCGTGTATGCAACACGATATAGCATACGATAAATATTCTGACCTAACAGACCGACATCGTGCAGATTTTGAACTCTATAAAATGGCTAAACAAAGATTGAAGTCAAAAGGTGTTGGAAAAGGAGAAAAACTTGCGTCTTGGATAGTTAGCAAAGTGATGAAATCTAAAATGAAAGCTGGTGCAGGGATAAAATCATTTAAGCATTTTGTTTCTAAGATACGTACCGAATTGAAAAAAAACAAATCTAAAAAAGAAGGCACTGCAGTCAGTCGAGCTTTTGCTGCAGCGAGTAAAGTATTTCTTAATAACAATACGAGTAAAATGAGAGTTCCTCGATTAATACCGATTCCTAAAACTGGAGGTATATTGCCACTAATACCTATTTTCGCGGGACTTTCTGCGTTAGGGTCATTGGCAGGAGGAGCTGCTGGGATCGCTAAAGCTGTTGGTGACTACAAAGCTGCAAAAAAGAGCTTATCCGAATCAGAACGTCATAATAAAATGATGGAATCTATTGCATTAGGTAAAGGGTTGTACATTAAACAGTATAGAAATGGAAAGGGTTTGTGTTTAAAACGATTAAAAAACTAAATAAAAGGCTACCCAGACGTGCTCTTACAAATGTTGATATTTTAAAACATTCAACAGATATTCCTTATTTTCGTGGTGTTTACATGAGAGACAAATTGCCAAACCGTCCAAAAAGAGTAGAATGTGCAATCGTAAATTTAGATAGTTCTAAAAACCAAGGGACTCACTGGGTAGCCTATGTCAAAGATAATAATCATTGTGAATATTTTAATAGTTATGGTGATCTTCAACCGCCGCTAGAATTAATAAAATATTTGAAAAATTATAATATTTCATACAATTATAATATTTATCAAAAATTCGATACTGTTAATTGCGGACATTTATGTTTAAAATATTTAAAAAAATATTGGAATAACCGTTTAAATATCTCTGAACAATAAATAGCTTCTCATTCTCACGATGTCTTTCACTTTGTCCATAACGGGATCCTCCTCTACCCTGATTACGAATCACTCGCCAGCTCTTCAACTAGATGGTGAATATGAATGCGGGTTGCTATACTTGTCGACATTTAACTCGATACCTAATATTGACAACCGAAATAATAAGTTTTATTATGGTGATAACGAAGTAGTAGAAATTCCTGAAGGGTCATATGAACTTCAAGATCTTGATGATTATCTTAAAAGACATCTCCAAGGTTGCACCTTTACACTGACATGCAATAATAATACGCTAAAAACATCTATATTGTGTTCCAAAAACGTCTATTTTAAAAAACCAAATTCGATTGGTAAGTTACTTGGTTTTGGAGAAGAAACAGTTCAGGCGAATATATTAACTGAGTCCCCTTTTCCCGTGTCCATTCTGTCTACAACTATAGTACGAGTTGAATGTGACATCGTGAGCGGGTCATTTATAAACGGAAAACCTAGTCATATAATTCATGAATTTGTGCCAAATGTACCGCCTGGTTACCGGATTATAGAAACACCTAAAAATGTTATATATTTTCCTGTTACTCAAAACAGCTTAAACGCTCTTATAATAAGAATACTGGATATAAACGATAATTTAGTGAATTTACGTGGCGAAGAGATTCAGATATATTTACATCTCAGAAAAAAATGATAGACTTTAATAAATGTACGGTCTCAAACAGCAAAGCCGTTAGTGCTCATTGTGCTATCAAGAAAAGAAGACCTAAAGGACAACTAACGAAGGAAAACAAACAGTTTTTAAAAAACATAGGATTATTAAAATGAGTATACTAAACTTATCAGACTCCTTTAGCTTTGATAGCACGATTGAAAGTTTCGAATATCATTCGTATAAACCGTACGTAACAAGTTTCAATTTAAATGATGAAATCCGTATACCTATCAACCAGCAAGATCTATACGTATTACCATCAGCGAGTACTTTATACATAGAGGGTACTATAGAAGTATTCAACAGAGAAACAAAAGCGAAGGTGTCCAGTGTTCATTTTACAAATAACCCTATACTTCATTTATTTCAAGATATTCGATATGAGCTGAATGGGATTGAAATAGATAAAATTAAAAACGCTGGGGTCACAACAACAATAAAATCTCTTGTGTCGATGAATGAACTTGAATCATCGATGTCAAAGTTATGGGGCTGGGATGTTGATGGCACAAAAATTACGCATGGATCATTTTCTGTGTCAATTCCTTTAAATAAGATTCTTGGCTTCGCAGAGGATTATAACAAAATTATTATTAACTGTAAGCATGAACTTATTCTTTTACGATCCAATACTAATTTAAATAGCGTAAAACTGAACACAAATGAGTATATAGGTAACATAACTATATCTAAAATAGTATGGCGCATGCCGCACATTAAGGTTTCTGATCGTGAAAGATTAAGTTTGCTTAAATATTTGGAAAGAGATCGAGCTATTCAGGTAGCATTTAGGAACTGGGATCTGTACGAATACCCGCTTTTACCTAAAACATCAAAACATTCTTGGGCCGTCAAAACTTCGTCTCAAGTTGAAAAACCTCGATATGTTATAATTGGATTAAAAACAAACAGGAAAAATGTTGCTGATAAAGATATATCGCGTTTTGATCATTGTAATTTGCGTGACGTTAAAGTTTTTTTAAATTCAAATTATTTTCCTTATGAAAACTTGAATGTCAGTTTCTCGGCTCAAAAATTTGCTATATTATATGAACAGTACGCTAAATTCCAACAGTCTTATTATAACCGCAGCCAAGCACCGTTGTTGAATCCACAAGACTTTATAAATAAAGCACCTCTGTTTGTTATCGACTGTTCTCGTCAAAATGAAACCTTAAAAACGGGTTCAGTCGATGTGCGGATTGAATTAGAGTGTGACACAGATATCCCTGACAATACCGCGGCTTATTGTCTTATTTTGAATGATAGTATTATAGAATATAAGCCGTTGACCAATATAACAAAGAAGATATCATGAAACTAGACCATCTATTCGTAGATGTTCAGGGGTTTAAATCATCTAAAAATGAATTTATTATTAAAGAATTTGCATACAGTACCTATGAACACACGCAGGCGTATTTAATAAAACCTCCATATTCATTTTCTACGTTATCAGAAAACGAAAAAAGGCATGTGAAATGGATAGAGAGAAACCTTGGCATTATGTGGCGTGAGGGGTATATCGACCACAGAGAATTTAAGAGAATGATTCATAATTTCTTGGAAGGCAAAAAAATATATGTAAAAGGTTTTGAAAAAATTAAGTGGATTAATGATTTATGTGCTGATTGTACTGTAATAGACTTGGGAGAGAAAGGTTGTTCTAATTTTCAATTAATGTATAAAAAGTATTGTATCGACAACAGCTCTTATAATTGTCTACATCATAAAAAAGCTTGTGCCTTAAAAAACGTTATATGTCTTAAAAAATATTATTTCGATATTATGCATATTTAACATTGTAATAAATTATACCTAATTTTCAAAAATAAATATTTACGTTTAATCATTTTTTTATTTTTTAACCCAGTCAAAATTAGTTATCATTTATTTTGAACGAAGACTTTTTATATTAACCCATTTTTAAATAATTGAATTTGTTTGTTTAAAAATATGAAATAAATGATAACGATTCATACCTGTGGCTAATAATAGTGTTAATCTATTTAAGCGATATTTACTGAAAAGATTTTTCTTGTGCATTTAATCATGATAATTTTATTTTCGTTTGAATTATTGCTTTATTGACATACTTACAAAAAAAATCTTTCCTGTTGACGTATCGCTTAATCAAAGGAATAAAACAAGAAAATTGTTGACCATATTTATTTTCAAAATTATATACAAAAACAGTAAAAACATTAATAACTAACACTATATCCGCACAACTTCTTGGATATCTTATTTATTACACTTTCTGTACTGTCTATTATCTCATCGTATCCGTCACTTGCCACATACTGCGCACTGAGCATAACGTTTTCACCGGTTTCGTCGTTTTGATCCGGCGCGGAGTCACTTATGTTAATTATTTGGATTTTGACAAGTCTGTTCCCCTTAGTTGCTTCATTGTTTATAACGAACGACGGCGGGTGACCTCGTACACTTCTCTTTACCACTTTGTTTAGCCTTAGTTTTGGTTTACTAGACTTGGTTTTCGTTTTGGCACTTGCAATTTTTTTTACAAATTCACTGACTTCTTCTTCTTCTTCATCTTCTCGGAATCCTAATGGACCCTGTGCATATTGCGAAAACATGATTTGAGTGTCTTGCGTTCCTTCCATATTCTGAAACAAAAGAAATCAAATAAATAAACGCATCTGGCAACACATATGAGCATTTTCATACGCTTACAAAACAATAATAGCAACAAAATAATACGAATAAATATTAAATAATGCCAATTTTACTTACCGAATCGGGAATGGATCAGCTCGTCTTAATTTTCAAAACTTTGGAACGACTTTACTCAGTTATGAATGTAGAGTGCAGAATGATAACTTACTATAACAGCCGCTATTTATAATTACAGTAATTTCATGCGTCAGCAAATTAAATTAACACGCGCTTCGGAGCATGCGGTGCATACCGCCGCGCTGCTTAATGCCGATCAAATTACAACGACACGTAAGGACTTGTTATAATTGGTACCAAATGCAATAAATGTGAATAGGTATATTTCACGTGTCAGCAAATTACCTTAGCACGGGCTGCATGCCGCCGCGCTGCTTAAGACACGTAAGGACATGTTTTAATTGATACCCAATGCAATAAACGAGGATAGGTATTATTTGCCTGTTCAACAGAACATGATTTTACTTACCATTATCAAAATATTACATTTAAAATTAAGCCTGAGCCCTGAGCTTTTTGATGACGGAAAACATCGTCAGGAAACCTCCGAAGCGAGAAAACTCAATTTCAACTCAAGTAAAATGTGTTTTCAGTCGGTATCCTCGCAGTCTATATATACTTAGGTGGGTGAAAGAAAAAAAGAAAACAAATGTTAATAACACTTCATATTTATTTATTAAAAAAAAAGAACAAACCATACAATTTACAAATCAATGTGTAATTATAAAAAATAAAGTACTTAATGATAATCTACTTATTTGGTATAGTCAGCGTCAAAAGTCGCTCATCTGGTCGTAGAGCGAAAAGGTACAAAAGTGATGAGCGGCTTTTGACGCTGACCCTACAACATACATAATTATAATTTTACAATAACGTAAGTACTCAACGTATTTTATTTTATTAAACACATTCTAATTTTTTATTACCCATTGGGTGCCTACGAAATAAAATTACAGCTCGAGGAAAGGTCGCTTAGATAACTACTGTACTAGAAAATAGACTCATGTCCCCAAGATTTGGTTGAAATTTTGTCTGATAATATATGTCGTTTATCGTCTTTGTTAGATAAAGCAACTTTATTGACAGATTGAGTGAAGATCTCGTGCCTAATCGATTTAAATAATATGTGTTTTTTCCGAACTATTTTATCATTGAATAACACATCCCGATAATCATTTAATGTTAACTCTTGAACTGCTGGTTTTTTTATTCCTTTAGCCTTTTTGATAAGAGATTTATCACTTTTGATACAGTATAGTTTAGAACGTAACCCTATAAACTCGGTAATAAGTTCTCCTCCTAACTCATCTTTGAATAACCCAGGAATCTTCTTGTTACGTAAAGGTATTTGCAAATCATTTACAGGGTTATAATTGCTTGTGTCAAAAAAGTTTAAAAAAATATTTTTTAAATCGCTGTAAAAGTCTGCAGTTTCGATTTTGTAAATAAAACTGTCGGTATCAGTGTAGCACAGAGTAACTTGATCTTGGTAGTGTTTTTTTATTACCGTGTAGTGAAATTGGTACATATGACTTTTAGAAAGTTCTAATACAGAGAATCCTACGTAGATTGGTTTATCTAAAATTACTTTTTCAGGCTTCATTTGTACGACAACCAAATTTTCAGACAACACTGTTGCACTATGGAAATTCGGTTTGGCAATTAATTTGTTAGCACAAGTAAACTTTTTTGTTTTGTTTTGACGGTCGTGCCACTTATTTACTAATTTGACGTCAACTCGCCGCTCACTGTCTTCAAGAGTTTTCCCAAAAACTGAGTTATTCATTAATTTAAAAAGGTCTTGTTGGAAAGGAGTAGTAGCTTTTTTTCTCAGTTCTGTATTTAAATGAATATACTGTTTTAAGAATGGACTTTGACGAAACCTTATAACGCGATGGATTTTATCAAGAGTTAAGCCGTTGCGTAAACATGTTTTCAGATGGACGTAATGAATGACGTATTCGTATTTGTTATATAAATTTGGGATCAATTTGGTCGTTTTTCCTCCTGGAGGAATAAATTTTTGTGCGCAAAATGGATAGTCGTTATGGTTATGGTGTAAATTTTCCGGATATAGCAAGTCAACTTCCAGAATAAATCCAAATGGAGCATCATCTTCGACAGACAAAATATCTAGTTGGGCAATTTCATGATGATCTAGAAAACTAAAATTAGACATGGGCAACGATTGACACATACTGTAACCATATAAGTTATTGCAATCGATATATACTAAAAACGAGTCTGGTTTATTCATGTCATAAGTTTCCATGTACTTATTATTAGCCTGAGCATATCTGGTCGAACACATGCAAATACCACCTCTTATTCCTTTTTGTATGAGTCGAATTATTTCTAATTCGGATATCAATTCAAGCTTAACTCCGGTTTTTAATAACATAGCATCAAACGATAAGCTTGGAGCAGTTAAATAGAATGCCGGATCTAAATGATAATTTAACTTGCAAATGAACCGAAAGTTCTCAAAAATATCTGATAAAAGCAACACATCAGTTTTTAGGTAAAGATCAGTATATTCTCCCATATCTTTGATTTTAAATTCGGACCATACAGATTGCGCATGTGCGTAATCTGAATCGCTTATTTGTTCGTTGGAAAGAGAATTAAAAAACAAGTTCTGTGATGGAAGCTCGGTCTCTGTAAACTTATCCCAGCTCGACATATAATCGTAAGGATAAATACCTTTGCGAGTTAATAATTTATTTTTTTTAGTTTCAGGATAAAACTTGTTCAAGTGAATAAAATCATCTTTATGTAAACCATTCGCTAATTTTTCCAAGCTTGTTCCTAAAAATTTAAAAGAGTCTACAAATCGAATTTGTGCATACTTTTGATCTGAAATCCACAAAAACTTAGTGAACGAAATATAATTTTCTTTATTTTTTGGGATTA